>VDFB02376965.1:0-21725 GCA_007258455.2 Sequoia sempervirens | reverse complement strand
CATCCAAAGTTGATGCCAATCCAAAATAGTGATTCTATGAATAATCTTGAATGAAATATACAGGTATAAGCATACAATCAAATCCAAAATATATACTAAAGATCACAGATGTGAGAGGCACTACAAATGGGCACACAAAAAATATATCTCTCATTGAGATAATTGAAGTAGGTCAATTTCCTTCCTAGGGAAAGTGGTTCATAGAGGCATATATTGCTAACTTGATTTTATGCCTTTTTTGTAAGTGCGTGGAATAGGGCACATTGATCTTCAAGAAGGGGTGAATGATCTAGGAGGATTTAGGTCACCAAACTTGGGTGTTGTTTAATATTTTGTACAATTTCATATGTAGGTTCATCACATCTCTCAACACCCCTATGTCAAATTACAAGTCATAACTTAACATCAATTGCACCAAAACACTTGACTAATCTTTGATGATTACAATGGTTGAAGCATGATAAGAAACATCATGATTCAAACCAACTCTTCATCTCCCTTTCTATTTAATAATGTACACAACCACTCTTTTTAGTTGGTTATAGAGGAGTAGTAAGTAATAAGCACCACATACCTATTCTCATTGTTAATTTATAGAAGTAGCATAATACAAATTTATTGCTAGAGTTCTAATTTTGTTGTTAATTGTCTTCTTAGTTTCATTGTTCCATTTACACTTAGTATATTTCAACCCCTTACCAAGTGCACAAATAGTTTTCAAAAAAACCCTAATTAAATCCATTTGATTGTGTTGTCCATCAAGTTCTAACCTAGGCTCTAAATTATTTATTTGTTTAAATAGAGTAAATAAAAGTAAAATTTTATATGTTTTGATTAAGGATAAAATACAGGTTTTGATGGGGCCCAAAACCCAGAACAAAGAAAGGCAAGTTGCACTTAAGATACATCAAAGAACAATAGTAGCCCCACAACATCCACTAAAGATAAATCAAGACTACACATGCTGCACCATACAAACAAACACGGGCCTGACACCCATGAACAACCTGGTTTTAACTGGGACTAGAAACCCTTAACTAGTTTTCAACTGGGACCATAAACCCAAATAGTTACACAAGGAACCTGCCTGAATCTGTCAGGCATCAGCAAACCAGCCGCTCATGGAAGACACCACTAAGCCAAGATAGATAATCATCACGAAAAGAGAAAAGAACACAATGGTATGCACCACCAATAAGTCCAAACACCCCACCTCAATAGGGCATTTTTTATCCACCACAGAAAACTATAGAAAATTAGCTTCCCTGCAGCACAAACTCACCTGGTAATAGGAATCCAACTCCAACTCCACCTCTAAAGGAGTGAGCTCCCCTCTATTGGAGAGGAGGAAATGATCAACTAGACCACCACAACTAGATGTCCCCAACACCCTCAACCTCCACCTCCATAGGAGAACTTCCCACCTCAATAAAAATAGTTGTTGAGGGGGAGGCCACCTCCATAGGACCAAAGGAGAAATCCAACATAGTATCCAAGCATGCAACCGTAGCCCCCTTTGCAAAGCCCTGCACCAAGATCAAAACCATCTTGGATGTAGGATTCAACCATGAAGACCACCTAGCTAAAAGCATAGAACCACAAAAGATCTGAAAAGAGTCCAAAGCAACAAGACCCTTCAGTAGGAAAGAACCCAAATCAAGCACTGCAGCCAAGCAAACCTTCAGCACCAACCTCAAGCCCAAAACAACTAGCTCCATCACCACCTCAAACAGAATGAAAACAGAGATCCAATCTGACGAAGGAATAACAACAACACCCCTAACCAAAGACACCAACTGGGAGAATAAAATCCCAACCAAAACAACCCCACCAAAAATAGGGGAGAAGGAAAAAACCATTATCTCCATAAGAAACCCAATGGAATTCACAGAAAGATAGGGCAGAGACAGCCTATCCAAAACCAACAACAAGACCAAACCGGCACCCAACAACCCCAGAAAAATAGGGAACAAAAACACACAAGCAACCCTCAAGCCAGCAGAGAGAACGAGAGAGGAACGAAAGACAACACAAAGGAAGCAAGAAGCTGAGCAGGCCAACAATAGGAACCCCCAAGCCTCCCTAATACGTCGAAAAGGGACATAAATAAGCCTAGACAATAGCCAAACTCCCTTTAAGCAACCAACGCACTCCCACATCCCCTACAAGGAGGACATCCAGCAACCAACAAAGAGCCACCAAAAAGGCATCAGGAATAAGCGAAGGAAGAACAAGGAAACACAAGAAACAGAAAGAGCAACCACTAAAAAACCCCAAGCTCTCCAACTACGCCGAGTCGAAGCAAAAAGAAGCTCAAACTGCAACCATCCCTCCTCAGAACAACCATCGCACACCCTCAACCAAGAAGGTAGCTAGAAGAAAAGAAAGAGGGGCACCCACAACAACCCCATAGCTCCAACCTAAAGAGGCCAATGGAAGAAGGAAACCCAACTTCCAACTGAGTTTGTAGCCACAACAAAGACAAAGATAGGAGCAATAAGAAAACCAACTCCCACCCTTGAAGCAGCTCCCACAATGCCCAAAGAAGGAGGCAAGGACGAGAAAACCCAGCTCCTCCAAAGCCCACAAACCTCTAAAGCCAGCACCACACCCAGAGATCCCAGCAACAAAAGCCCAAGCAGGGCACACCAGCTATCCATCTCGCCCTCTTCCTTAGACCCCTCCTCGCCATTAAGGAATTCAAAACCATTGTTCCCACTTGCGCCTGCTCCTACTCCGCTCTGCTCCATTCTGTTACTAGTATGGGGTATAGTAAAAGTTTATATGTATGTAGTAAATAATTGCTTGAGTAATATAAAATATCTTCAAGTATCTAACTTTCCTATGTATATGTTCATGTCCTAAAGTAAATATCATAACTCTTAATTAATAAAATAGTTATATGTTCTACTTACCATCTATCATAAAGGAGATATTAGTTTCAAGGCAACTATATTATTTTTTACATGTGATAGATAGGTAACTTGAGACTAATATCTCTTGTTGTCTTTAAGATGGATGCATTTAAAATATTTTTGTTAATAAATAAAACAATTAAATAATTCCTTGCACATTCAATTACACACATGATAAATGCAAGTATATAAATATATTTTTTTATTTGTAAGACGCAGCCGAAGCTGCATAGATTATATTAATATTGTCAAAAAATTACATTGATTCTACCCCCATGAAGTAGCAGGGAAAATATAGATCTATGGGCTTACAGTCCTAAGCATTTCTCATGAAACTAAGACCTTCATATTATAGAACAAAAAACTAACGCTGGTAAAAAACAATAACACCCCAATCCGGATATTGATCCTAGGCTTTAGTCAAAATCACCACCACCACTCGCCTTCTCAATCCCCTTCATCATAGAAGTAGTACGACTCCACCAGCTCTGTGAAATCATGAAACCACTAGATGCCTTCAACTTCTTCATCCCCAACCATCGACACAGGAAATTGTATCCCACGGTAGCTAGTGCCTATGGTGGGTTTGACCAGCTTCATTGAGATTGAGTATGAAGGGATGCCATTCTACTTCAACCCCCAGCAAGAACATCTTTTCAATGTCATTTGGCCTTGGAATGCCAACCCCCAACTGGGCTATTGCAACTACGTCCACATCGTCCACCAAGATCGTAGCCTTGAACACCATTCTAAGTAGCAACAGACACCACACTTTTGGCAGATTCAAGTCCAAGAGTGAAGTGAGGAATCGTGAGGATATAGAAGAATTTTCCCTTGTTCAGTTGCTCGAGAATCAGTAGCTCTTCTCGAGCACCATCTTGACTGCCTCAAGGCATATATTATCTTTGTTTAGACATGTTTTCTTCTTCCTCTAATTTTTTATAAAACCTAAGAGTGTCAACAATTTATTAGAGCTCCTCATTCATATTGTGGTATCCATTTTGTGAGCAGTGATGTCATCTCTGTCAATAGATATAGGGAGTTCACCATTAATTCCCACAAGCTGCCAACTTGGAAATAATAGAACATCTGCATAGCTCTTCCACTACCAATCAATTTCATATGATTTGCTAGAGGTGGCATTAACTCTTCTATGAATGATTGCACAACATTCTCCAAGTGTTCACCAAGAATATCTTCCCACTATACATTACTAGCATTATTGAGTAGTTTCTTGCTTGTTCCCCTGTCAAGCCACACATTTTGAAGCCGTCTTGGCCAAATTTTGATCTTTGTACCTACCAAATAGCTTGGAAGTTAATGTCTAAATCTAGCCTGGGATATGATACTCATGTGAGTAGTTAATGGTCCAATCCTCTATTGAGAGAGGATTCCCATGTGTCAAATCCATCCAATCTCCCTTTATTTCCCATGCTTGGAAATTGATCCCTTCATATGGGTATAAAGCCTTGGTAATGGGAATGATGACTAAGCTTGCGTCATCTTCTTTATGTTGGAAAAACAAGGACACACAACTGAGAGGGGGGTGAATCAGTTGTGATAGAAACTAAAACTCTTTTTCTTAATCTTAACTTAATCTTAGATCTGATGAATTAGCAATTAACCATAAACAATCAACACATCAGAGAGACAAAGAACACAAAATATTTTTTGCGTGGAAACCCTCTTGGGGAAAAACCACGGTGGATGTTAGTCCACAAGATTATGCTTTGCTAAAAGTATAAAAAGAAATAATAAGGTGAATGCACATGCATTCAGGCACACTCCCTAGAGCTCACTGCTTAATTACAAAAGAGGATTCACTATCCAACAATAGAGTTTGGATTAAAACCATCCAAGATTTGTGAACTAAGAAAATAGCTTCTTCACAAGCCTGATTACAGTTCCAATTAAGCTCAACACTTCTTCACACTTTGCACATTATTCTTCACACTTTGCTCAACAATCAAATGATATTCGCACATACACACATGGGAGCATACGAAGCATCATCACTAACAATGAACTAATCGCCCTTATATATCCACTACACAAAATTTCATCACCACTTCATCAGCTAAAGAAATAAAATATATTTGTAATGTTGGCCCAAATTTTCAAATAAAATTTTAATGCGTATCCACCAAGGTCGGCCACAACATAGTGGAGACCCAAATTAATATCTCCAACACAAAAATAATTTAATTAATTTCACCTCGAAGATCCACAACACGCTACCAATGACATGTCGACCAGGAACAAGAAAAACTGAACATGCACACAAAGATCTTCAACCACGAACTCTTTTGAATAATGTGAATGCACCACAAAGATAGAGAATGATCTAGAGACACCATAGAACACTAATAAACAATAGAGAAGCATCTGTAATAACTAAGAAAACAATAATTACATGAACTTCATTCAGGAACACTGACAGGGACCAACAACACACTATCAGACCACAACATACTCAAAACTTCACGTGGACCTCTGAAACTTCTGGTAGATGATCTAGAAACATTCAACAATAAGCCCTTAAATCCACATCAGCTAATCTTCAACGTACATAACACAACGCCTTCTTGACCTGCACAGTTCCACTGGGAACTAGGAATACTTTCTTTTACAATTTTCTCAATATCCTCGACATATAGTCTTCAATACACCAAATTCTAATAGTGTTGACATCAATGACAACCACATATTAGCAACCATATCCACAACATCCAACACTTTCATCAGGGGTAGAGATGCCCATGTGCCTGATCTGGCCAAGGGGCTCAGACTATGCCAACTGTTTGACACATGGGAAAGTATATAAATAATTATTAAACCCATACAATATCTACCATTTAAAATATTGATTATTTATCTAGTAAAATATCTAGCACCAAATTACATATAGATTAGAAAAAATAATAATGTAAAGAGGTCAACACTTTGATATAATATATTATTGTAGGGATATGTGGATTCATGCTTATTTCTTGGGCTTAAACTACAAGGATATACAATTTAAAAAATGAGGACATTCATAGCTTACATATGTAGCATATTGTACATTTGATTGTGTACTTAGATATATGTGGATCCTTGTACATTGATTAATTTTTTTCTTTGATCATGATCCTTATGCTAATAATGGTGATGCCACAATAGTAGTCCTCCCACTAACATAATAATTGATTACTTATAATTGAAATATGTTTTCTTTCTTATCCTCTCCCCTTGTAAGATGCTAATGAGGGTGATGATGCAAAGGAAGTGGCCCTCCTACTAACATAATTGTTGACTAATCACAAATGAGTATGTTTTCTTGCTTAACCTCCCATTTTATCTTATGCGGCTTAAAAATCTAAAAATAATTGTTTTATAGAAGCTTCTCTTTAGAAAACACTTTTGCTCTCATGTCAAATATGCTTAAAAAATTTACATCTTTGGATTACTTGTAGCTACAAAAACATATATTCCAATAGACCATAATCCTTACATGAACATGGTGATTCTAAGGGTTTCATTAATATTCCACATCACTTTCCCATCAATTATCCACATCACAAGTATGACAACATGAAACTCTCCCATCCCTACATGGACAAACAAGTATACCAATACCCTTTTATAAGCACATTAGCACATACATGAATTCACCTAAGAGTGCACACATAAACTCACACAATAATGGCACTTGGAATTGATTCACATGACAATATATATGGTCAAATATGACATGATCCTTGTTTCAATGGCACTGATGAAAAAGGGTCCCTCAATATTCTACTATTGTATTGGCCTAAACTAGTCACACAAGTATAACAATATAAAATTCTCACATCCTAAGAGGGACTTGTAAGTACAATAACACCCCTTTACAAACATAATAATGCACACATGAGCTCACATGATAACGAAATTTGTATTTGATTGGCTTCCCCATAGAGCCAATAAAACATACACCAAACATATTGAACACCCACATAAAAAATTCTACATTAGAATACCCCAATGTAGGATTCCTTAAAGAGGATGATACTTTTCAATCCTAATGCAATCTTTCATCATAATAACAATAGTTTAGTAACTTTAGGAAATTAATATATATCATTGTAGAACTTACCATAAGCACCCTAAAAGCCCTTAAATAAGACAGTAGAACTACCATGAGTTCCATGGAAAAACCCTCAAGTATACCTACATATAAATTAAAGACATTTTTTTCTAAAAATTCAAATTTCAATCTATTGGATCAAGTAAGACCCTCATTTACAATATTATAATGGTAAAATTAGCATATTAATGTTATTCCCCCTTTTTTTTGTGCCCATTTTGATATGAGCGTCTTAATTTTGTAACATGTTGACAAGTAGGATACTCTTGTGTTAGGTTTGGCTACAATTCCATACCTTTTTATTCCTATTCATTCTATTTGTATCAATTATTGTACATTCATTCCCCACCTTGAAGTTAATAATTATCCTTATAGATCATTATTATGGCATGCAAGATTGAACCTGATCAATTCTTAGGAGTGTGGAAATGACCCCTAGATCTTAAACACTAAATTTAACTTCAAATTTTCATGTACCCTTTATACTAGTTGTTGTGAGCTAACATAACACACATTTAATATGAAATATTGCTATGTCATTGCATTTAACGAAATTCATTGTACACTTGCATAGATGCAAGGAACATGGAATGCAAGAGGAGAATATTTAGAGAAAACTTCAATGTTAAAGGGAAATAAAATAATCAAATCTACATCATCATATAGGCTATTAACATTTTTTAGAATGTTGTGTTTGATCTTTCTCATCACCATTAATTTTCTCCACCAATTGTTTTGACCTATGAGAACTTGATCACCTATCAAGTTGACAAGCTCCTTAATGGTGCCTGTAGACACCATTGAAAATAAATATATAGGCCCAAGGTTTGGATTAATTATGTTATAAATTTAACCTCTTGGTGATGCAATAAATATGTAACTATAATAATTGAGACAAATAAACATATATGGAGAAGAAAGATTAAGAAATATTTTACACGTTCATACACATCCTAAGGTCGCTCCCTCCATATATTCATATCATGTATTCCTTATAAAATGTGCATTTCATATTACAAGCATATATATATTCATCATATATACTTGGGTGATATTCATACCCCATATTTCTTTCATTTGTATCTTTTTGCTTCTTCTCTTCTCTTCTATCTCACTCACTCACTCCTTGTGTTATAATTGTATGCCAATATAACTTCTATAATTGTAGAGATATGTCCCTATGTATATCTTTGTCTCTCATCATCCCTTAATAGGTACCACACACCATCAAATGTTGTTGCAATATACTCTTTAGCATGTTATGATTTTAGCTTATTTTGTTATGCTTTAGGTACCTTTATGCTAACATACACCATCTCAAAATATTGCAATATCTTTTAGGGCAAAGGCTAGTAGGTCTTTTGGTGCACTTTCTATCACATTAGTTTTAGACATGATATATTAGTTTTGTACATCTCATATTAGTTTCACTCATTAGATTAGGTTCACATTAGTCACGATTAAATTTGTGGGCTCGATATTGATTTGCATTATTTTCTATGACAATCAAAATGCTAAAACATTTGACACTAAGATTGAAACAATTTATTTTATGACATTATCAAATCATTCTAAAATAGCATTAACAATAATTATTTATCACCCATTCCAAAACTAAATACACCTATCTTCCTATTTAATTGTTATATTTATATTAATTTTATTATCTATCTGACTCTATTATCCAAATTAATTATTTCTCAATTAGCTTTTGATTAAGGTAAAACATGTTTTAAAGGGACCAAAAATCCTTACACAAAATGCAGGAATAAAAATGTTTCTAGGGATTTACACATTTGCAATCAAACATGTTTTAGAGAGACCTAAAACCCAAAAGTTCATAGCAGAAAAAAACTAGAGACCCAACAACTAACCAAAAACTAATCTACTAGTAAACAACTAAACAACTAGAAAATAACATAAACTCCTAATTAGTTGTTAACATATACTATGACTTTTATCTTAAATTTGATAACGATTTACATGCCAAAATATTAATATATAATAATAGACATAATATTTCATATATAAATAAGATGCAAAACATGTGTACATACATACATACACACATATAAAGATTAATCAATTTTTAAAAGTTATGAGTCAAAATAAAATATTTTGATTTGTTAGTTTGAGACATTTTTTAATTTGTTAATTATAAATGAAATTTTGATGAACACAAGTTGAATGAGGAAACAAACTTTAGATAATTAAACAATTAATCAAACTAAAAATATATAATAAAATTTATATATTCATTTATAATTTTAAACTATATAAATATAATTAAATTTATATATCCAAATATATAATAAATAAATAAATAATAATAATAATTTTGATGTATGTATTTAAGATATTTATACTGGTTTAATTACCCTCAAGACTTTACTTATATGAAAAATATCTAAGCATTTGATGAATGCAATATAAAATAAATTAAATAATATTTAAAAAAATCAAACACTTTATACAAAGAAATAAAGTAAAGAATCAAATATTCTTTCTACATTTCCACTAAAAAATATTAAAACAAAAAACAAAAAAATTATAGTTATTATATTTTTAAAAATATTTTTATATGAAGTTACCTTATCTAATTAATAATTAATCATTGCACTTTATACAAAGAAAGAAAGCAAAGAATTAAATCATATTATGAGAATGTGTTAGCATGATGTAAGACTATTGAAAAAGATTCCATCAACCCAATATAAAATAATATTAAAAAATAACACTTTATTTAAAGAAAGAAAGATATTCTTTCTACATTTCCACTAGAAAATATGTTTTACATTCATATGTAAAAAAAAAGAAGTCATAATTATTATATTTTACAAATTAAAGTAATTTTACAATGGCAACACAATACCTATAAGTTAGCACAAGCAAGAAAACACAAAAGCAAACACATTTTAGAAAAATTATATATAAATTAAAAAAATAAAAATAAAAATTATTTTAATAATAGTACATTTTTAATTAAAAAAATACATTTAAAAAAAATAAAAATAAAAAAACATTTTAGAAAATAAAAAATAATAAAAATCATTTAAATAATAGTACATTTTTAATAATGTAATAATGATAATATAATATAATACCATATTAATAATAATATAATATAAGATAATAATAATAATAATATTAATAATATTAATAATATAAAATTATAATAATAAATTATATAATAATAATAATATTAATAAGTTATATATTGATGTATTTTATATAGAGTATATTAAAGTTATATATGTTAGTTACGTCAAGAGGCATTCCTACAGTGGCATCACATGTTTGTAGATATGTGCAAACAAAAAGAAATGGTAGTTACAAAGTCTAGCGAAATTCAAATGCATGGTGGAATTCAAATGCACATATGGAAGTGGAAGAGGCTTCAGTTACAACGCATTCCACTACCTTGTTGGCAACCATTTCAAACCATCGCTACAAGCCAAAGCAATTCATGTAATGTCCCCTTCTTAGTCAATCCTAGTTGTAGAGGGGTTAGCCTATCATTTTTGACCCTCGTAGGCTAACATTGATGGATAGAGGGTCTCCAAAGGAAATTACTTGGTCAGTAGTGTCATTATTTCTCTCCAGTACTTTGGTTGGTTCAAGACTAGGCCTTTGCAAAGGTTTTTGGGCTTAGATTAGCATACTTACTATTTATAGTAAGTCATCTCGGTAGTAGAATTCAGTGTTACTATATATAGCAGGGCACCTGGGCACATGGTGATTTCAACATCGATCCTAGTTATCAGTTGGCTTGGAGGAATAAGGTCCATTATGTGAGTTATATTATTTAATTATTAATAAAGGTGACTTTTTTAATAATTAATCATAAAAAGTGTAATATAAGTTTATAATAGCTCCTTATGATAAAAGGGTCCATGGGTCATTAAAAAGGGGCCATTAATAAGCTATTACTTGGGCGCCATTTTAAAATAATATTTTATAATCATAAGGTGCTAACTTAATATTAATTTAATAGATTTAAATTGCTTTTTGGAGGGATCGACCAAAGGAGGGAAATATATATTGGATCCAAAGAATGAATCGACTATCCATTATGCATTTAAGAAAAATATTATCTTTTGGAGTTCTTGGCGTTTTGTGAAGGAGATCAAGGGTTTTCTACAACCAACATTGGAGAATGAGACTACTTTAGTGTTTTCAACAATCTGAGGTGGTGAAAGATACATTGAAGGTTTGAAAATTGATTTGTCTTCAGTCATGAGGCAAAACAGAGCATATGAGTGAAAAAATTGCAAGAGTTTGAGATTGAATATCTTGTGGAGGGCGGATTTCTTTGTAGCTGCATTTGGTATCTTTGTTGGCACTATTACCCAGGCTGTAAAAACATCCTTTAAGACTATCGTACTCTTCCTTGATGGCTAGTGTGTGGCTCCTTGACTAAAGTACCTAGGGTTTGGTGTTCTTGTCTTCACCATTTTGGATGCCTTCTCCAGCAAAGGCATTTTGGCATAATACGAGGTGGGGAAACTATTTCTTAGAGGTAGATCAAACTTATGAAGACTTGCAGCTAGCTGTCATAAATTCCAAATTTTTTAAATAAATCAATCTTCTTGGTTTTTGGGTATGGACTTCTATGTAATTGAATCTATTGAGATAGTTTAAATAAGAGATATCTTCTTTGCAGTATTTGCTTCTTGTTACTTAGCATTTTTGTACATTTCTAGCATTTGATCTTGCCTGGCATTATTTATAAAAAAAAATACAAAAAAATCATATATTGCACAAAAACCAAAAAAATACAAAACTATCAAAACACAAACAAACTTTCATAATTTAGCACCAGTTTCCGGAGGTTAGAACCAACAAGGTTCTTACAGTGGTATCAGAGTAGTTATCTTGCCATCCTATGCAGTGTAGTTTTCATGAGCAAAAATAATTTATTTTATACTAAAGGAAGAGGAATATGAATAGAACATTGGGAACCACCTCAGATTCCTGAAGGGGATACCACTTCAGGTATTTTGGGCATACACAGGTCTAGCTCTAGTAGCAGTGAGGACAGTATTACAAGTCTTATGGTAGACAGAGAGGTTCTGAAAGAGACACCTAGGGACATAGGGAAGGAATGTGCTAGGTCAAAGAGTCTAGAGACAGAGTTTAGGAGACATGATAATATAATGGATATGATGTCTCGGATTATGGGCACCATGAGGCAGATTATTCCACAACAGCATGTGTTTTAGATGGGAAAAACTAGTGGCACTGTAGGGGTAGAGCAGCCTCAAATGACAGTTCAACAAAATTCTTCTTCTAGTGTGCTTGAACGTAGGCCCAACTAGCCTACTTTTATTACTAGGGAGATTCCTCTAGTCTAGCAGGTGGAGCAATAAGCTCCTCAGCCATAATTATAGACACCCCATGCCCTGTTAGTGACGGATGTTACCAAACACTATGCGAAATATATGACACTTTCTCCTTAGATTAGACATGCTTTGACTTTGCATGAGTTTTTGGATGCTAAGAAACCAGGGGCAGAGGCATATTTGAGCATCGAGCACCACAAGCACCACCACCCTAGGTTAATAGAGATCTTCAGCATGTAGTGAGCAAGATTACAATGCCTCATTTCAACGACAATGACTAGTGCTCTGCGAGATCTTGGGTGCAGAAACTAGATAATTATTTATCATTGAGACCCATGCAGGAGGATGAGGCTATCAAGTTTGCTACTTTGTATCTTGATGGGGTTGCTCACGATTGGTGGCATCATGGGATTTTTACCCTTCAGCATCATTTGTTTAACACTTACCAGGAGTTTACACAGGCTTATTGAGTGTTTTGATAGAAAAGATCTAAAACTCTATTTTAGGGAGCTTGCTCAGCTTAGACAAGCAAGTAGTTTGGAATCTTACATAAGTGAATTTTAGAAAATTACAATCATGGTTAAAGGAATATCATAGAGGAGACTTGTCATACCATTTACTGAATGTTTATATGAACCTATGAGAGGTTGGATCAAAGCATTTCATCCCCCTAAATTGTAAGAGGCTATGCGGAAAGCACAAAGCATGGAACTTGCAGCATCTCACAGCAAGTTTACTCCTAATGCATCATCTTCCTCAAAGAACAATTCATTTTCCAAAAAGAAAGAGAAATCAAATTCAAAAGAGAAGTTTGTAGCACCTTTAGATCGTGAAACTCTTAATGATTTGCACAAGAAAAATCTTTGTTTCTATTGTAAGGGTCCATATGATGAAAAGCATGATTGTCCACTAAGACCCAAGGTGAAAAAAAAGAAAATGGAGTGGTATTATGAGGGTGAAGATCCAACTGATATGACAGACCAACAAGTTGATCATGATGATTCTAAGTCTGAAAAATCAGAAAATGAAAGTGAAAATGAGGAAGAAACGAAACTACAAGAAGCTTGTCTATTTAGCATAAAAAAGGAAGGTTCTTTTAAGATGTGTGGGCTTCTAGCTAGACAAAAGATCATCTCATTACTTGATACAGGTGCCACACATAATTTTATAGATGTGTGGTTGGTTGCAAAATGTGGCATCCAGACTGAAGAATTTGAGGGAATAAGAGTTAAGGTAGCTGATCGTTATACTCTCAAATGTGAGAGAATGATTTTAGACCTTCCCATGTGTCTTAACAACTATGAGTTTAAAGCAAAATTTTATGTTGCTAACATGGGAGACACATATGTGGTTTTGGGCATGAAGTGGTTACATGATATTGGAGAGTTCACCCTTAATCTTCATGAGATGGAGATGAAGTTTAAGGTTGATGGGAAGATACATATTTTGAAATCCATCAGGGATAGCAACTTGAGAGTGATATCTTATAGGCGGATAGAGAGGCTCATTCGTCTTGACATGGTTGAGTGGGCTATCGAGTGCATGATGATGTCATCACAGGAGGAGCAGCAAAAACCAGTGTATCATCCAGATATTTAGGAGCTCGGAATTAAACACACTAAAGTTTTCAATGGAATTCCACTTGGTAGACCTCTTGAAAGAGGGATAGAGCACATTATAGAGTTGGAGGAAGGCGCTAAGCCCATTATGATTACTCCATACAAGCACCCAAAGCAACTTAAGGATGAAATTAAAAAGAAGATTAATGAGTTGCTTTCTATGGGACATATCAGGCCGAGTAAGTCACCTTTTGCTTCATCAGTTGTACTGGTGAAGAAAAAAGACGGTTCATTAAGGATGTGCATAGATTACTGTGTGGTGAATAAAAGAATAATCAAAAATAGATATCCCATACCTCAAATAGATGAGTTGATAGATGAGCTTCATGGAGCATGCTTCTTCTCAAAAATAGATTTGAGGTCAGGGTATCATCAAATCCAAGTGAGGGAGCAAGACATAGAGAAGACTGCATTCAGATGTCACTGTGGGCATTTCGAGTTCCTGGTTATGTCATTTGGCTTAACCAATGCAACGACCACTTTTCAATCCACTATGAACAGGGTCTTCCAATCTCAAATGAGGAAGTATGTGCTAGTATTCTTTGATGACATTTTGGTATACATCAAATCTTGGGAGGAGCACTTAGCTCATTTAGACACAATATTGGGTATACTTGACAGGGAGTCCTTGTATGCCAAGGAGTCCAAGTGTGTATTGGGCATGTCTGAGTTGTTGTATTTGGGTCACATCATCAGTGCAAAGGGAGTATGCATGGATCTGAATAAGGTCTGAGCTATTATTGAGTGGCCCATTCCTGAGAATCTAACTCAACTAAGAGGTTTTATAGGTCTGTGTAGCTTCTATCGTCAATTTGTTAGTGGATTTTCACAACATGTTGCACCCTTTACAAACTTGACAAAGAAAGGAGCGTTTGTCTAGGCACTAGAGGCACAAGAATATTTTGAGAGGTTTAAGTAGTTGATGACCACATATACATTCTTAGTGTTACCGAAATTTTACTAGGCCCTTTGACCTTTATTGTGATGCCTCTGGAGAAGGCATTGGCGCAGTCCTGATGCAGGATAAGCATCCTATTGCTTATGAGAGTAGGAAGCTGAGGGGACCTAAGAGGAGCTATAACATTTATGACAAGGAGATGTTAGCCATCATGCATGCGTTGGCTAAGTTCAGGTAGTATTTGGTGGGTAGAAAGTTTATTGTGAAAACATATCATAACAACCTCAAGCATTTCCTTGGACAACGAGACTTGAATGATCACCAACATAAATGGGTTAGCAGGTTGCAGTCTTATGACTTTGACATCTCTTATGCCAAAGGAACTCATAACGTTGTAGCCGATGCTTTATCTCGCCGACCGCACTTGAGCTCCATGGTGCAGATCTCATAGGATTGGAGACACTTGATCATTACAGAGTATGCCAGAATCCATGGGCTTCTGGCGTTATTGATGGATCAGTGCAAGATAGCAGGTATTCTATTGTGAATGATCTTATCATTTACAAGGGGAGAATCTTTTTAATCTCAGGATCGGATGTGAAGAGCATGGTATTGAGGACCTTTCATGATTCTCCTATGGCGGGTCATCCTGGATTCTTTAAAGCCTATAGGAAGGTTTGGGAGCATTTCACTTGGAAAGTGCTCAAGTCAAATGTTCTTAAATATGTCAGAGAATGCCCTATTTGTCAGCAGAACAAATAGGAGTCTACCTATCCTACAGGGATGTTACGACCGCTTCGCATTCTTGATAGGAAGTGGGAATACTTATCTATGGATTTTATTTTGGGCTTGCCAAAAGCCCAAGGTAGAGATTGCATCTATGTAGTCGTTGATCAGTTGACTAAGTATGCACACTTCTTTTTGATTGCTACTACATATTCAGCTACATAGGTGGCAGAGTTTTTCTTCTAGGAGGTATTTATATTGTATGGCTTACTTCAGAGCATTGTTGCCGATAGGGACAGTCAGTTCATGAGTCATTTCTAGCAGGATTTATTCAGACTTTGTGGGACTGAGCTCACTCTGAGTACTAACTACCATCCACAGACAGATGGACAGACTGAGATTGTAAATAAGTGGGTGGAGGGATACTTGCAAAATTACATAGATAGGTAGCAGAAAGCTTGGGTAAAGTGGATACATCTTTGGGAGTATTGCTATAATTCCACTTACCACATGTTGATTCAGATGACACCATTCATGGCCTTGTACGGGTATGAAGCACCCAACTTCCTTGATCTTTTGTTGAGTGATACAATGTACCTAGCGTTGGTGATCTGTTACAGGAGAACCAAGATATTATGAGAGCTCTCAGAGAGAATATTTAGAAAGCACATAACCAACAAAAGCAATATGTTGATCAGAGGAGGGTTGAGAGGTCTTTTGAGGTTGGGGATATGGTGTATCTCATGTTGCATCCTTATTGACAACCAACTCTTAGGAAGAGTGGTTTGGAGAAACTCAATCCATGATACTACGGGCCATTCAAGATTATCAGGTGGATAGGCAAGGTGGCTTATGAGTTGGATCTATCGATGGACAATAAGGTTCGTAATGTGTTCCATGTTTCATTCCTCAAGAAGGCGTTGGGACATCATGTTGTTCCCTCGTCAGTGTTGCCACCCCTAGATGATGAGGGGAAGTTGATTCTAGTACATGAAGCCATCTTGCCAGTCGGTAGAGGATGCCACATGGGAAAATGAGGAGATTTTACAACACCTGGAGTTGAGATTGCTTGGGGACAAGCAATTTCAGGGAGGGCAAACTATAATGTCCCCTTCTTAGTCAATCCCAGTTGCAAAGGGGTTAGCCTATCATTTTTTACCCTCATAGGCTAACATTGATGGATAGAGGGTCTCCAGAGGTAGTTACTTAGTCAGTGGTGTCATTATTTCTCTCCAATACTTTGGTTGGTTTAGGACTAGGCCTTTGCAAAGGATTTTGGGCTTAGATTGGTATACTTACTATTTATAGTAAGTCATCTCTGTAGTAGAATTCAGTGTTACTATATATAGCAGGGCACTTGGACACATGGTGATTTCAAT
Source organism: Sequoia sempervirens (assembly GCA_007258455.2). Lineage (NCBI taxonomy): Eukaryota > Viridiplantae > Streptophyta > Pinopsida > Cupressales > Cupressaceae > Sequoia > Sequoia sempervirens. Next base: position 4,735 of record VDFB02376965.1, on the reverse strand, counting down.
ATTGATCTTAGTTATCAGTTGGCTTGGAGGAATAAGGTCCATTATGCAAGTTATATTATTAAATTATTAATAAAGGTGACTTTATTAATAATTAATCATAAAAAGCGTAATATAAGTTTATAATAGCTCCTTATGATAAAGGGGTCCATGGGTCATTAAAAAGGGGCCATTAATAAGCTATTACTTGGGCGCCATTTCAAAATAATATTTTATAATCATAAGGTGCGAACTTAATATTAATTTAATGGATTTAAATTGCTTTTTGGAGGGATCGACCAAAGGAGGGAAATATATATTGGAGCCAAAGAATGAATCGACTATCCATTGTGCATTTGAGAAAAATATTATCTTTTGGAGTTCTTGGCATTTTGTGAAGGAGACCAAGGGTTTTCTACAATCAGCATTGGAGAACGAGACTTCTTCAGTGTTTTTAGCAATGTGAGGTGGTGAAAGATCCATTGAAGGTTTGTAAATTGATTTGTCTTCATTCAGGGGGCAAAATAGAGCATATTAGTGAGAGAATTGCAAGATTTTGAGATTGAATATCTTGTGGAGGGCGGATTTCTTTGTAGCTTCATTTGGTATCTTTGTTGGCACTATTACCTAGGCCGTACAATATCCTTTAAGACTGTCGTACTCTTCCTTGATGGTTGGCATGTGGCTCCTTGACTAAATCACCTAGGGTTTAGTTTTCTTGTCTTCACCATTTTGGATGCCTTCTCCAACAAAGGCATTTTGGCATAATACGAGGTGGGGAAACTATTTCTTAGAGGCAGATCGAACTTATGAAGACTTGCAGTTGGCTGTCATAAATTCTAGATTTTTAAATAAATCAATCTTCTTGGTTTTCGGGTATGGACTTCTATGTAATAGAATCTATTGAGATAGTTTAAATAAGAGATATATTCTTTGCAGTATTTGCTTCTTGTTACTTGGAATTTTTGTACATTTCTAGCATTTGATCTTGCCTGGCATTATTTATAAAAAAAATATTAAAAAATCATATATTGCAAAAAAAACCAAAAAAATTACAAAACCATCAAAACACAAACAAACTTTCATCATTCAAGACCAGTTTTCGGAGGTTAGAACTATCAAGGTTCTTACAATTCGCAAGTGAACAACGACATGCATAGGCTCCATTGTCTTTTTCAGTGCAACCATTATCAGCTTCATCCTTTGTATTTCGCTACCCACTCCTGTCAACTACAACAGCTACAAAGATCATCCTATGCAACTTATAATGGAAACGAAAGAACATCCATTTGCAGCAGATGCAATGAAACCAAATCTGGGTGGAGATACAAAGTGTGATGAAATGGCGTGCACGCTTCAAGTGGACTTGATGTGTGTCAACTTTCATTTTAAATTTTGTACATTTTTCTTATTTAGAGTGACAAATCTTATATATTGTAATATTTCACTTTGAATTTTATTCAAATTGTTCTGATTTTGTTAGAGACGTGGTGTTACAGGTAAGCAAGATTCGAACAACCATGTGGCAGTCCTCTTCCGAGAAGCGCACAACCCAGAGACGTAGTGGGGAACTGGAGAGAGCAAGGTTCAGTGAGCGAAGAGCTTAGTCACATTTACATCTCTTAGCAACATCAACGACTACCATATTCCTTTTTTTGTTGTACCCATCGACCAACAAATTATGTATTTGTAATCATTTTGGGTTTAAATTAAACTTGTATAAATTGCCTGTATTTTATTGTACATGAACAACAACCAACAAGGACTCACGTTGATTTTTTGGTAGCACATTCCAATAGGACCTATATCCTCCCACACGGCCTCATGCAAAAGTTCAGGAGTTGCATTTCTTGGAGCTAAATCAGCCGCCTAAGGTTTCTGTAATAGCTGGAAGTTATTCATAGATTTCTAAAATTGCTTGATTGACATATACAATGTGCTCATGATATAGTCATTGATAAAAAAAAAGATTCAGAATTATCAATTTTTGTTGCATTGTTTTTCTTGCATTTGTGCCAAAATATGTTGGGATATTTGATTGATGACAATGCAACTGGTAATGTTGAGCCTATTACATGTTTTTGTACAATGATCCTAAACATGACAATAGTGGTTTTAGTTTTGTTATTAGCTGATTATTAAGTGGTTTAAGATTTTTAAAGGCTGAAATGTTAATTTAAGCCCACCTGAAAGTAGTTTATTTGTAGGTAATCTTCCAAATTAGACCCACGTTGACTTAGGATTCAATTAGGCTTATAGTTAGAATTAGGCTTATAGTTTAGGTCGGTATGTAGCCATACAATACAACCTTTCCATTAAAGTTTTTCTAGCTTACCTTTTGTTTATATGGGTAGAGCACAGTGCAAGAATAGAATTGAAATTGTTGGAAACAATTGATTCTCCACATAAGAATCTAAGTACAAAGAGACTACAACACATTCATATGATCTGGATATTATATTAGTTGTACTTTGTAAATCCTCTGTTTGGAGTATTCTGCCAAAGGGTTTTTTGTTTTTTTGAGTTAATTTATCTTTATAGAGAACAAAGGTTTACATGGCACATTATTTTTATCTATTTGAATGCAATAATTTTGTCGTCAAATCTTCTAAGTCTCTTCTATTTTGGTACTTGGACAGTTTAGTGATTTTCTATTTGGTTCATATTTCTTCATTATAATTATCATATATTAATCTTAATATATATGTGAGGTATAATCATTGCAGCATATGCTTTTGAGTAATCATTGTTATAGTTGAAGATTATTCCAATTTTATGACTGAATTTTCATGGAGTTTCTTCTCATGAAATCAAATTTTGATAATAAGGTTTAACATTACAAATATATTAAAAAAGATGAAGTACAAAATAAAAATTTAAATTATTAGATATAAAAAAGTTTCTAAAATTTAGAAAATTAAATGTAAAAGAAATATTCTAAATTTACTATTTGATATAAAAGTAAGTTTCCAAATTAATATACTTGAGATTAAAAAATATTCAAGATCTTTTTGAAACAAGATATCTTTTGAGATTTTTTATATAGATTTATTTAAGTAATATTTTAAAAAATTGAGAACATTTAAAAAAGGAAAAATCATTAATATTCTATTTTATTCAAATTTGACATATATATGGAAATAAATATTATAAATTTAAGGTTTTACTAAAGATTTTATGGTACAAAAATATAGCAACTTAAATAGATAAGTTTTTCATAATAAATGCACATCTAAAATCAATTTAAAATTATAAAATTAAATACAAAAAAATATAATAAATTTATTATTACACATAAAAATAAGTTAGTTTTTAAATTAATATATTTAAAACTAGCATATATATATTTTTCATAATCTATATAAATTAAGCTGAGAGATATATTTTGAAGATATTTAAAATATGATATAATATAAATATCATTTTTTTAATAATTATTATGAATTTTTCTTCTTCGATAGTGTAGATAGAAGTTTATCAATTAAAAAAATTCAAAATCTTTTTAGATAAGAATTCAAAATCGTTTTGGACAAGAATTTAAAATGCTTGTTGTTTTCAATGATAATTTTGAATAAAATACAGATAACATTGGTTTTAAAATATGTGTTTTAAAATATGTGAGATTATTAATGCATACCCACAAATAAATAGATAAAATAAATTAAAAATAAGTAATAAAGAAGGGAAAGGTAATCCGAGAGCTTTTCAATCTCAAAAATAAAATTTACTTTCTTGGAATATCACTCAATTACAATCCATACATTGTATTTAACATCTGTCATTAGACAGTTTATCAGCAAACACATAAAATACTTGGGTACTTAGGCTGATAGCAACCAAATAACTTACATAGGTGTGACGTGTTAAGAGTTCTATTGGTTTATAGCAACATTCTTAGAATAAATTACAGTCCAATCTTTAAGATTTTTGTGTAAGATAATCTACAAAGAAGTTAGGCACCAATATAATTACACACTTCGACAGAATTTGCAAAGATACCATGTAAGTATACGTCTATCTCTACTGACCATTTTCCAATGACTTAGCATTTGATGTTAGTGTATGCAGATTTTTGTAAATCTCCAAGTAAAGCCAACCACTACCTCAAAACTATAGATAAGCCAATTTTAAGACTAAATTAAGAGATAAGGCTTTAGGATAATTGCAAAATGTATTGTCCCCCTCCTCTCTTTTTTTAAAGCTCCAGCTAAGTTAGCCTTTCAAATAGTGGATCTTTATTGTTTGGTCCCCGTTGGTTCACTTCCATTCTCTATTGGGATAAGGTTCAAGCATGGTCAATTATGAGTGCCAATATATTCATTGACAACATCATGCAATTGCACCTTGGTCTCTTGTTGGATATTTATTGGTTGTGTTGCTGATATGTGGTTGTCATTGATGTCAACACTATTAGCATTGGTGTATTGAAGGTTGTATATGTCAAGGGTATTGAGAAAATTGTAAAAGAAGAGTTGCAGGTTGTCAGTGGATCAGTGAAGGTCATGAAGGTGTCGTGCTCAGTACGTTGATTTTCGGTCATTGTGGATTAAAGGGTTTATTGTTGAGAGTATCTAGTTTATCCACTGAAATTTTTAGAGGTTCGTGTGAAGTTCTGATCTTGTTATGAACAGTTGTATTCTGACAGTTTTTCTGTGGTTTCAGTTAGTGTTCCTGATTGAAGTTGGTGTGATTCTAGTAATCCCAATTGCTGCGGATGTTTCTTTGATGGTCCTTGATGCTCATGGATGCTTCTAGTCAT
>VDFB02376964.1:0-11430 GCA_007258455.2 Sequoia sempervirens | reverse complement strand
AACTTTATTAAACATAAAAATATTGCTTACTTTGTAAAAATCATTTAATTTATATTTATGTTTATTATTCTATTTTAGATAATATTAAAGCGTCAATTATTTTTTTCATACTATTTTTTACGAATTTATCATTTTAATTGGACAATGTGTAAGGTTTTTTTTCTTTTCATTTTTTTAGGATTTATGATTGCATTTGTGCAGTGGTTAACTTATTTATTTGAAAGTTCATTCCATAGTTAAACCCTAAGGTCTTTACTATGTACTATGTAGAATAGCCTATGCATGGACTGCTTCGAAAGAATTTTTTTAATGTGAACAATAACATAATAGTAGTATGAGTGTTTCTAGTTTTATTTGTGTATACCTATTAAAAACATAACAAATATACAATTTAGATAATTCTACAAACACCTTTTGTAAGTACTACTTAAACTCACTACCACCTATCTTACAGTGAACTCCAAAAACATAAATAAAAAATACATTATATTGATTATATTAAAATAAACTAACCTAAATGTCCAATACACCTCTCTTATCAAACTTGTTCTTTTTTCTAAAATTTCTAAAAATAAGTAAATGTTTAAAAGAAAACAATTTACGTTGGCACATCTCTAGTGAATTGTTTTTGAGCTAATCCCTCTCTTGTCAATTTGGCATGAATATTTTTTAAAATATAAATTATAAAAAATGTTAAAATATTATAATTATTTTTTAAATCTGAATTATAAAAAAATTATAGTTTTAGAAGTATTTTTTATTATTAAAATGTGACATTGATTTATTTAAAAAATTAAAGTGTTTAATTATTTAAAAATGTTAAAAAAAAGTTTATATCTTTCTTGAACAAAAAAATATTGTTATTTATGAATATCTATTTATATTTTATTTAGATAATCTTTAAAGAGTTCAATATTTTACATACTCTTTTCTTATGAGTTTATCATGTTAATTGACAAAGTGTTAGGTATTTTTCATTTTTTTATTTTTATATATAAAGGTTAGATCTGTGCACTAAAAAATTAAATCTGCTGTAGTTAACTACTATAATTTGATTAACTTATTTATGATAGGGCTTTGAATTGCATTTTTACAGTAGTTAACTTATTTATTTGAAAGTTCATTCCATAGCTAAACCCTAATGTTATTATAGTATACTACGTAGAATAGCCTATGCATGGACTACTTTGAAAAAAAGATCCAAATGTGAAGAATAACATAACAATATTATGAGTGTTTCTAGTTTTAACTGTGCATACCTACTAATAACATAACAGATGTAAAATTCAAATAATTCTACAAAAGCCTTTTGTAAGTACTACTGTAAACTCACTACCACCTATCTTACAAGGAACCCCAGGAACATAAATAAAAAAGACACTATATTGATTATATAAAAAAAGCATAACCTAAATGTCCAATGGGCCTCTCTTATCAAACCTATTCCATTTTTGAGAATTACTAAAAATAAGTAAATGTTTAAAAGAAAACAATTTACGTTCGCACATCTTCTATGAATTTCTTTTGTTCTAATCCCTGTAATTTTTCCAACTCCAAGCTCTCCATTTAGGATGGGATTGTTTTTCATCCTCTGAAACAAAATTTTGATAATTTTTTTGATATCTCCATCTTTGCTAGTAATTGGGTCAAGTTTTCCAGCAACTTCCACCAGATCTCAACCATAGATCTTCATGTTTCAAAAATTGGTGTCACCAAAAGCGGTGTCCACCTTCTTGTTTTGCTCCCACAACTTCTCAACTTCAGAGGTCTCCACCTTGTTGTTATGCTCCCACAACTTCTCAGCTTCAGACATAATCATCAAAGCACTCACATCTATTTCTTCAGAGATGTCCACAATCTATGAATAACACAAAATCCAAGTATAAGATGATCTACAAACAAAATTTTGTCTCCTTTGTTCCTTTGTGTAGATTGAGCGTGCCCAATGAAATGATTTAGAGTATCATTTGGAGGACTGTCTTTCACAGGTGGGTCTTAGGGTGACAAGCTTTTTAGGTACTGGCGCAAGACACTTGTAACATATTCCATTGATTGAAACCCACTAGCAGTAGATGAAATCACTTGTTTTAGTAGCTAGAAGCATCTTCTACAAGAGAAATGGCCAAGTGAATGGGAGTGAATTATTCATGACATAATTCTTGAGCAAGCTCTATACTTGCTGTTAGAGCTTCGTTACTTTTATTTGTACATTTTTTCAGATTCATTTTTTATTATGTCACTTTCAATAAACTCTTGTTTTATTTTTAAAAAGCAATAATTCGGCATAGTAGACAATAAAATAGAATTATGTTTCTTAATTAGGACAAAAGATGAGATTGATACGTAAGAAGAATGTCTTTCCTTCTATTTTCTGCAACTTTGAGATGTTTAGTTCAAAGCACATATTTCCTTTAACAATGTTTCCTATTTAAATAGCATAAATTGAATATAAACTATTCAAAAATAATTAAACATATTGAGTATAAATTATTAGAAAATATTTAAGTTATTAAACACTAAATATACTAAATTCTTTCAGTTTTAATGTTTATTATTTTTAAGAAATTATGTTATTAATATTTTTATTTGTTCTTTATCATGAATGTTTTGTTTGGTATGAATATTTTTTAAACTTTAGATTATAAAAAATATTAAAATTTTATAAAATGTATTTTTAAATATGAATTATAAAAAAAATATTGTAGTTTTAGAAGTATTTTTTATTATTATAATGTATTATTCAAATGTGACATTGATTTATTTAAAAAAATATTGTGTTTAGTTATTTAAAAATGCTAAAAATAAGCTTATAACTTTCTTGGACAAAAAAATATTATTATTTATAAAATTATTAATTTATATTTATTGTTATTATTCTATTTTAGACAATCTTAAGGAGTCCATTTTTTTTACATACCTTTTTTATGAAATTATCATGTTAATTGGACAATGTGTTAGCTCAAGACTCATCTACGTTTGATTATAACATTTGTTGATGCACTTCATAGTTGGGCGGTCCTTTCTCTCGGAATCAAATGCAATGCTATACACGGGCATTTGAATCAGACTTCCATTTTACTGCTATGAGAAGGCATTTATTACGATCAATGCAGTGAGATCCATGGGACCAATCATGCCTTTATGCCTATTGTTGTAGAAGTTGTCCCTTTGAAAGATTATATATCTTGGGTGCTAGCCAATGCACACGATCTAAGAGATGAATAAGTAGAGTTAGTAGAAGTTGGCTCAATACAAATGGAATAACCCAATGGTCGATCATATAGAGTGATCCAACGAAAGATTCTATACTATCTATGCCCACAACTCTATTAGGATCATCGGGTATTGATTACTAGGTAGGGGGTGGGGTATAGGGTGATAGGGGTGGATAGATTGCCATGGGGGCACTATAGATGTGGATGGAAACTCTCTCTATATCTATTAAGGTTAGATCAACGTAGTAAAAAAATTAAATCTGTAGTAGCTAACTACTAGATATTTGACTAACTTATTTGCTGCTGCTCAATCGTATTTGGGGAAACACCTGATTCATTTGCTCGTCCGCGAAGCGAAACCCAGGTCGAATTATATTAGGCTGAATTTCACGTGATAGATCTGCTTCAAAGGAAAGAGAAAGAACAACAACATTGGGTATGAGCTTCTCGGTTTTACTTAGTAAATTCATTGGACAACATAAATATGTACCAGAGAATCTATAAAATCTTGCAGCATGAATGTAATCTCACTACCACCTATCTTACAAGGATCCCCAGGAACATAAATAAAAAAATACATTATATTGATTATATTAAAAAAGACTAACCTATATGTCTAATGTGCATCTCTTTCAAACCTTTTTTTCTTTTAGAATTGCTAAAAATCGGATAATGTTTAAAAGAAAATAATTTACCTTGACACATCTCTTATGATTTTTTTGTTCTAATCCTTCTACAACTGTAATTTTTAAACTCCAAGCTCTCCAAATAGCATGAGATTATTCTTCATCCCCCGACACAAAATTCTAATGATTTTACTGATATCTCTATCTTTGCAAATAATTGGGCCAAGTTTTCTAGCCACCTCCACGAGATCTCAACCATAGATCTTTAGGTTTCAAAAATAAATATCACCAAAAGTAGTCTCCACCTTCTTGTTCTGCTCTCGTATCTTCCAAACTTTAGAGGTCTCCACCTTGTTGTTTTGCTCCTGCAACTTCTCAACTTCATATATAATCACCAAGGAACTCACATTTGTTTCTTTAAAGATGTCCACAAGTTGTGAACCATGCAAAAATCCAAGTATAAGATGATCTACAACCAAAATTCTATCTCATTTGTTCCTTTGTGCAGATTGAGCACGCCCGATGCAATGATTTAGAGTACCATTCAAAGGACTATATTTCACAGGAGGGTCTTGGGGTGCTATTTTTTTCAAGAACTGACACATGACTCCTTAATAGATTCCACTTATTGAAACCCACTAGCAATAGATGAAATCACTTTCATTAGTAGCCCAGAAGCATCCTCTATAAGAGCAATGGCAAAGTGAATCGAAGTGAATTATTCATGACAAAATTCTTGAGCAAGCTCTATACCTGCTGTTAGAGCTTCGTTACTTTTATTTGTACATTTTGTCGTATTCATTTTTTATTTTGCCACTTTCAAGAAACTCTCATTTTATTTTTAAAAAGCAATAACTCAGTATAGTAGACAATAAAATAGAATTATGTTTCTTATTTAGGACAAAAGATGAGACTGATACGTAAGAAGAATGTCTTTCCTTCTATTTTCTACAACTTTGAGATGTTTAGTTCATAGAACATATTTCCTTTAACAATGTTGCCTATTTAAATAGCATAAATTGAATATAAACTATTCAAAAATAATTAAACATATTGAGTATAAATTATTAGAAAATATTTAAGTTATTAAACACTAAATATACTAAATTCTTTTAGTTTTGATTTTTATTATTTTTAAGAAATTATGTTATTAATATTTTTATTTGTTCTTTATCATGAATGTTTTGTTTGGTATGAATATTTTTTAAAATTTAACTTATAAAAAAATATTAAAATTTTATAAAACATATTTTTAAATATGAACTATAAAAATAATATTGTAGTTTTAGAAGTATTTATTATTATTATAATGTATTATTAAAATGTGACATTGATTTATTAAAAAAAATATTGTGTTTAATTATTTAAAAATGCTAAAAATAAGCTTATAACTTTCTTGGACAAAAAAATATTGTTATTTATAAAATTATTAATTTATATTTATGTTTATTATTCTTTTTTAGACAATCTTAAGGAGTCTATTTTTTTACATTATTTTTTTATGAAATTATCATGTTAATTGGACAATGTGTTAGCTCAAGACTCATCCACATTTGATTATAACATCTGCTGATGCACTTCTTAGTCGGGCGGTCCTTTCTCTCGGAATCAAATGTGATGTTGTACCTGGACATTTGAATCAAACTTCCATTTTGCCGCTATGAGAAGTCATTTATTACAATCAATGCAGTGAGATCTGTGAGACCAATCATGCCTTTATGCCTATTGCTATAGAAGTCATCTCTTTGAAAGATTATGTATCTTGGGTGCTAGCTAATGCACACGATCTAAGAGTTGAATAAGTAGAGTTAGTAGAAGTTGGCTCAATACAAATGGAATAACCCAATGGTTGATCACATATAGTGATCTAGCGAAAGATTTTATACTATCCATGCCCACAACTCTATTCGGATCATCAGGTATTGATAACTAGGTAGGGGGTGGGGTATAGGGCGATAGGGGTGGATAGATTGCCATGGGGGCACTATAGATGCAGATGGAAACTCCACCTAACACATTGACCAATTAACATGATAAACTCATAAAAAGAGTATGTAAAATATAATACTCTTTAAGATTGTCTAAAAAAGAATAATAATCATAAATGTAAATTAAATGATTTTATAAATAACAATATTTATTTTTGTTCAAGAAAGTTATAAACCTTTTTTTACATTTTTAAATAATTCAACACAATAATTTTATAAATAAATCAATGTCACATTTTAATAATAAATTATAATAATAAAAAATACTTCTAAAACAATAATATTTTTTTATATATTTTTTTGTTACTACAAGGGTGTCCCCACGACCCAGTCCAACAGTCCAACAACCCATACCTTGGGTACTTGGGGTGAGCTAGGGGCAAGACTAGTTCCCTGTAGGTGAGATCCCCCGCCTACAAGAAGTCCCACCTCTTAAACCTGGGAGTGGAGTCGAACTCGAGACCAATGGGGAGAAAACCCATTGCCCAAGCCAACTCAACTATCCATTCGAGCTAATATTTTTTTATAATTCATATTTAAAAAATCCATATAATTTTAAGATTTCTTATATTTATATTTAAAAAAATATTCATGCCAAACAATTTTCATAGGAGAGGGATTAGCTCAAAAAAATTCACAGGGGATGTGCCAAGGTAATTTTTTTTCTTTTAAACATTTACTTATTTTTAGAAATTAAAGGAAAAAGAACAGGTTTGATAAGAGAGGTGCATTGGACATTTAGGTTAGTCTATTTTTATATAATCAATATAATGTACTTTTTTTCATTGTAGGCTCTACAAGTCTTATAAAGGGTGTTATTATAATGGTAAAGGTTTTGGCTTAATTATCTTAATTTTATATCTATTATGTTATTAGTAGTATACACAGTTAAAATTAGAAACACTCATATGACTATTATGATATTGTTCACATTTTGATCTTTCTTTCAAAGCAGTCCATGCATAGGCTATTATGCATAGTATATTGTAATGACCTTAGGGTTTAACTATGGAATGGAATTCCAAATAAATAAGTTAACCACTGTACAAATGCAATCCAAAACCCTAGCATAAATAAGTTAATCAAATCTGCAGTTGTTAGCTACTGCAATTTTTTTTTTTAGTAATGATTCAACTCCTTTATTTTAAAAAATGAAACAAGCTTGAAATATCGTCCGTGCCGGCACCAGTAACTTCGAGGTTGCGCAGTCGAAAACCTGCGGGTGATGAATGAAATATAATAGGTAAAACATTTTGCCATTTTGATATAATGCTGTGGAAAGGCCTCGCACCTCGGGCAGCAGCGCTGAAGCACTGTGAGAGATGGCGCTGACCAGAGCGGAGGAGCGAAGATACAGCGAGAAATGAGTTTGATGGAGCAATCCTGCGCGAACAACTGCCTTCCGGAAACCGCAAAGAATAAATAGTCAGCGTATCTTCAGTACGCATGACGCCCCTGCGACTGGTGTTTGCCGTCACTTTCCGCCCGCCGAGCGAGAGCGAAAGCCAGCCCCAGCTGCATCCTGCGTCCCATTGCGTTCAGCGCGCGCCGCTGTGAAGAGAACACCTTCCAAGTGTTTTGTCCCAAAATCCAAAAATGCTAACAAAAGATAAAGCTAGACAACCCGTCAGCAACCCAACAATAAAACATCAACATAGAAGGCTGAACAACATCAAAAAAATACAACATATTATGAAGCACCTTGGTAGAATCCATTTTACTAGAGATGGCCCTGTCATGCATCTCTCCCACATCCTCAAGCTCCTAGAATGAAATTGCTTCCCTTTTCTTAGTCTTACTCCTCGTACACAAGAAAGATCTAGTATCCACATTCTTCTCCACGAACATGCCAAAATCCACATTCCTCTCCTCCAGGTTCATATAGTTAACCTCAACAATGGCCTCCTCATGTTCGCCCAAATCCAAGGAATTACTAGTCCAATTGATGGATTTATCATTCAAAAGTGACAAGCCCTGTGAACTAGTCTTCAGGGATTGATTACTGATTCTAACCATCATATGCAGGTCATTGCTAATCTTGTTCATTCTTTCCTCCACACCCACTAGTCGCTCCTTATTAATCTTTTGAATAAAATTTTCCAAAGAGGTCAATCTTTCCTCATGACTTTTACGAAGTCTGTCAGCACCCACTACTAACTTATCAAGAATCACATTCATGGTCTTGACCTTTTCTCTCACTGCCCATTCCCTTTGATTGCAATTCACCAAAGCCACACAGACATCCTACCAATCTTTAAGCTTGATATTAAGGTCCTTCACTTTTGAAAAGAGCCATTTCACAAGGGAGAGTAGGTTTCTAGTGTCATCCTTCACCATTCTGCAAAAGAGGTCCATATTGATCTCCTCCCAATTGACTGGCATAGCAATAGGAACTTCAAAATTCTCATTGGGTTCCTTTTGACCCCCACCGTTTCCCTCCAAATCCTCCTCCGTAGGGGAGTTTTCAACTTCAATAACCTCCACTTTCACTTGATGATTTTTAGGGATATCAACCAATATTTAAAGCTTCCCAGCCTTATCTTCAGTCTCATAAATGTACTAGGTGTATTAGTTAGTCCAACTGGCATGACCAACCACTCATACGATCCCTCATTTGTCTTGAAAGCAGTCTTCCATTCATCTCCCTGTCAAATCCTGATTTGATGGTATCCACTCTTTAGGTCTATCTTGGTGAAATACTTTACTCCACTCAGACTGTCCATGATGTCATCCATCTTAGGAAATGGGAATCTATACTTCACGGTGATCTTATTGATAACTCTTGAATCTGTACACATCCTCCATTTTCCATCTTTCTTAGGTGCAAGTACAGCTGGTACCGCACATGGACTCATACTTTCTCTGATCAATCTTTTCTTTAGCAATTCCTGTATCTTTCTGTTTAGCTCTGCATTGTTTGTTGGTGTCATCTGATGTGCAAGTTTTTTTGGAAAACTAGCTCCTAGAATAATATATATATGATGACTGATACTTTGGATTAGTGGTAATCCATCAGGCACATTCTTTGATACAAGATCTTGGTACTCTATCAATATTTTAGTGACTTCCTTCTCTGGTGATCCTTCTTCTCTTGTGGTAATTCTCTCTATATCTAGGACTCTGCACTTCCTTGGAATCAAATAAACAACTTCAACCATCCAGCTTCCTCCATCTACCAAACCGATTCTAGTCGCACTACACTCTAGTTCTTCAACTGTATCTTCCAAAGGTGTTTAAGGTGATTCTTTCCATTGATAAAGGTATAGGTATTCTTTTCCCATGATGTATAGCCTTCATCATATGGCAGCAAAGCTCCATTCAACAACATATGACATATTCATCAACATACACTTATAGTACTCTCATCATGATATGATCCCATATGAAAATCTACCGCATTGCTCACTTGCTGGAATATCTTGTGTCTGCCTTGAACGTATAAGCTATCCTATAAGGTTTTAGATGTTTTCTTCTTTCCAAATTCAGCTTTGTCACCATTTCCTCATAAACTATATTATCTATGCTACCACTATCAATGATAACTTTGCAACACTTACCTCTTGCTTTGCATCTAGTCCAAAACAAACTTTTCCTCTGCAGTGCTTCCTTAGGTACTTCTTTCTCCTAGTTCAATGCTTTCCTCATGAATAATGATTCTCCCTTCTCAGGACCTCCTCTAGAACTCAGTGATTCCACTAGTCCTTCCACATATCTGCTTCTTGCATGATTTCTAATCTTCTTACCTTCTTTGTAGTACCCCTCCATTTATGGTTATGCTTTCTGTTGTTATGTTTTCACATTGTTAGACCTATGATGCTTTGTTGGATATTTTGATCGCTGGTTTTGAGTGATAGTGGATTATTTTGTGACATGATGATACTTGTTTGATGATTATTGATTTCAGACATGATTGGATATAGTTTAGATGTTTAATTTCAGTTGATTATTGCTATGTATATGTTATGATGGACTAACAGCTATTTATTTCGTCAGTTTACTGTGAAGTGCATTGGTGTGGAGAACGGAATCGCATCACTCGCTTGCGAGTGCCCTATGATATTTGTGATTTTCTCCGCACGGTGTGTCTGTTTAATGCTTTATTTTATATATATGTACGCACGTTATTTGCTTGGTTGCAGGAATTTGCAGGTACATGACACCGACTCCACCTGGGTACTCAGGTATGAGCGTGTCAAGACTCAACGAATACGTTGATTGGGAGATAGTAGTTTGGTTTACCCTAGTCTAGCCTTTAACCCTAGTCTTAGTACTTTGTCTGTTTTAGTTTTGAGTCATAGGTTTGTATCGTCATTTTCTATTTGAATAAATTGTTGAAAATTAAATATTGGTTAATTTTAATGTTAGTTTATTGTGCTTTAAATATTGGTATTTAAATTAATGTTTAAATGTGGTAGAAATTTACTTGCTTGATAATTTAATTCATTAATTAGCTTATTTGGTTAAATAGTTGATCTTAAAAAGATTAAACTATTTTAATTAAATAAATAAATTAATTAAATTAAATTATTAAGTGTGTAAATTATATTGCATTTGAAAATTATAAAATAAATAAATAGAAAATAAAATGCATGTAAATTGAAATAATGGTTGTAAAATTTAAATTAAATAAATTAAAATTGCATGCAAATTTGAAATGGAAAATTGCCGTGAAGTGGAGAAGATATTTTCATAACCACTTCTCGACATGTGTGTGAGTGTAATAATTGCATTGGGGTTGTTGAAAATTTGTTACAGAGAGGATATTTTGGATCTCGGGAAATCACAGAGGTTGTGGAATTTCCTCACGGGAAAATTATTTTGGTGCTCTGTAAAAGAATTGGTAAATGCTTTTTGGTTGATTTTGGAATTGGAAGATCTTTGGCTTTTGGTTATTTTGGAATTGGTTCTCGGGAAGGAATTGGTAGCTACAGGCAACAGAGGCTACAAAGGCTACAGAGGTTTTCTTCACCAGACAACAAAGGAAATCAGGTATTTTTATTAGTAAATGATTTATTTCTTCTGTGAATAAAATTTCATTAGTTTCTGGAAGAGAATATTTGTGAAAAGAAACAAGTTTAATCTTAAATTCCTGTATTTCCCGAAATTGTTTTCTGTAACTGGATTTGTGAAAATTTGTTGTGAAAATTTATTGGTTTTAGAAAAACCTCTGTATGATATTGTATGTAGAAATTAGTTAATTGTTTATGGGAAATATTGTTGAAAGAAAAAATTAAACCTCTCTATAATCTTGAAATTGTGCAAAAATATTGCGTAAAATTCTCTTTGAAATCTTTGTTAAAATTTGTTTATTTTCTCAATTTCCCCGTTGTTACTTCTCTGTTTAAAAAAAAAAAAAACCTCTGTTATTTTTCAGAGAACCCTAAGGGTTTATATATATATATACATTAAAATATATATATATATATATATATTGGTATGAAATCTTTTTCATATATAAATTGAATTGTTGAAAATCTATTTTCTTTTTATGATTTCTGTCACCGTACAGGCGTGTCAGAATTTTTGTTGTTTTAAAAAAAATTTCATAGTTTTCCGTCCGCTGTACGGACGAATTTTTAAAATGTTAAAAAAAAAATAATA
>VDFB02376963.1:340791-389135 GCA_007258455.2 Sequoia sempervirens | reverse complement strand
GAGCAGCTCATTATTCCCAGTTCGGCCCATTAGGCATATTTGGGATTTGAAATAATCTAAAATTTGAAATAATCTAAAATTTTCATCAAACAAATTCCTTTGAGATAATCCAACACACACAAGCATAAACACCTTGAAATCACTGCACATATCATCTAAAAATGAGATTGAATTCGCAAGATATTCAATTCATTCCACATGATCCCATTATAGAATTGTGCAAAAAAAATATGCAAGAAAACTCACTCAAGTCAAACAATTTTCCATGAAATGATCATATAGTCTCATTGTGCAAACCTGTTTGACATTAGTATTTGAAGTTTGAAACAAAATGATAGAGATCAGGTAATCTAAGCAAGCTTAGATTCCCCGGCCGGAGTAGAGCTCGGATAATCCGAACAAGCTCAGATTCCCTGGACTCAGCACATTGCATACATCTGACTTGCAATTTCGTGGAACTTTCAATGGATGAAATTCCTTATCATAATCAGGAATTAATCATTTTGAGAACACTCCAAATATTGTTTCCATTCAGGGCTTAATTCATCTCATGCACTAGGGGATCGAGATTCATGAAGTTCGAGTACTTCAAGGGGTCTCAAATTACCTGAGTGAACTAACATTTGGGTAATCTGAGCTAGCTCAGAATTATCGAAATGCGAATTAAGCTAAAATTCTCACTAAGTGTTTACCTTTTAGTTCAATATTTTAGAGGCATAATGGATTTGGATAATCCGAGGGGGCTCGGATTTTCCGAGTGGACTAGAGCTTGGAAAATCTAAGTTACCTTGAAATTTCTGAGCTTAGGTCAGATTCAAAATTTTCTAAGTGTCGAAACTGTTTTTCCTTAAAATGATGAATGAAAATGAATTCACCCTCTAAAGATTAAATCATTATCAATTTAAGATGAAACTCAAATGACTCATGCAAGGATCCTTAACATCTTTCCTTCATTCATCAAATTTGCATCCTCTAGCAAGGGATTCACGTAACTAGGGTTTCAAATTAACGTTCAAAAATAAAGTGATACTTCAAAATCTCGATATCAATCATAAAAAAAAAGTGCATAGCATAGGTCTCAAGGGTATTCAACAAATCAACCTACCTGAACCTATTCAAATTGACACCCACATTTAACTCTTCAGAATGAACCCTTAAAGGACAAAAACCCTAGATGGCAAAGCAAAGCACGATACAAAATTAAAACCCCTCAACTCAATGGCTGACTTGTACCAAAAGAATTAGCAATAACACATGAAATGAATCTAAAACCATCGGAGGAATACCAAAGAACATACCTTGAAATAGCGCACAATGTTGGAAGAGGAAATGGAAGACCCGTAATGGAGACCCTCAAACCCTAGAATGATCACACGGAGAAAACAAACCTTCACCTTGGAGTCCAAATTGAATGCTTGGGGGAGGAAACTTCTCTCACTTCAAATATGCAAAAGGAAAAATAACACAAATGACCTTTCAAACCCTTCTTTTATATTCATTTTGACTTTTTAAGCTCATTAAGCCAAGCAATAAATGCCTAGGCATACATCTTTAGAGACTCAAAAAACTGATTGGAGCTCGGACCTGGGGAGTCTGAGGTAGCTTGGATTACCTGGTTGGACTAATGTTTGAGTAAGTTGAGGGACCTCAGATTTACCAAACCTGCTTCATACTTGATCAACTTTTCCTCCCAATCAAAATTTCAAGTAAGGGTCAATGCTCCAAGAGTTAGAATGACATCATGGTGTTGTAATAAGGCATCTCAAATGCAAATTGATCGTTAACCACCTAGGTGAAACAAGACCAAGACTGAGAGACCTATCCTTTAAGGGGAAAAGGTCAGGACCCTAAGGAAAACAAAGAAACCAAACAAGCAAAAGAGGGTCCCTGCCTTAGGTGGGGTGTGTGTGCAAAAATTGCACAACACTATCCTTGACACCTGGCAAAGTTATGGCTAATAGCAAGATCTACAAACTGAGGAAGTTCTTCATGGATGAAATTGAGAATAAAATTTAGAATGGAAAAGTAGAATTTGATGAAACTCTTGCAAAATTTAGGTCAGTGACTGATGCTTTTGTTCATTGTTATGATAGGAAGATTATGAAAATTCTTCTCGGAATAAAGGATTTTACTATGATTTTGAGAGTATCTTCTATTTAGCAGGATGTCTTAGATCAAATAAATGAAGCAAATGATTGTGAAAGAGCCAAAAATTTTGAATTTGAAACAATGGTGTCTTGTGTGTCCATCCATCCATCCATCCACATAGAAAGGTTTTAGGATCAAATCACAGGGGGATTCTATACCTTATTTTGTTAATATCATTCTTGAATGGTTGTTTACTATGGAGGTGTGGTATGGTTGGTGATGCACGACTTAAATATTGTTATGATAGTGCTATGCTTTCAAGGAAATGAATGCATTTGTCTATTCATAGTTTTGGTTAACTTATTGTTGGTTTTTAGTGATTCTTGTTACATATTGATATGTTGGTTATTATCTTGATCTCCTTTGTGATCAAAAGAATAGTGAAGTTCATTGCATAACTCATGACCATTTTGCAGTGCTATGATCCGATGCTCTTTTACTTCTTACTCATTGTGTTCTCAATCACCACGTGCAAATGACTTAGAGGACATATCTTTATCACCATTTGATAGTAACTTTCATTATTTTTGGAATATTTGTTATGATTCAATCATTGTTTGACAGTGTTCTTCCTTTCTCAGTCCTATAGGAAAGAGGAAAATTCATAGTTTCAACTCTCTAACAATGATATTCCTTTCAGTGATTTCAATAACCTAATTCAATGTGTTATCTTCTTCATTTCTCAGTGCTAACAATTCCTACACAGTGTTTTCTCAGTCATAGTTACAATGCTCCTTTTGAACATATTATGTTGCTTAGATAGTAATGTTTTAGTGAATTCATATTTTTTCTTGCAAACGTCTTGTTGCACTTGTAGATCTTTGTTGTGCATAATATGTAGTCAAGATGCATTCAAATGGAGCTCTTTTGCAAAGGCAATAGGATAATGGTTTCAATAAAGTAACAGTGTTAGTGAGAGGTATGACAGTTGATACAATGAGAATGGAAGGTATAATGTTTTGACAGTAAAAGAATCATTTATCTACCACCATAGTGAAAAGTTCACAATTGCATTTGGTTTGTTAAACATGGCTCCTGGTACAACTATTGGAGTTCTTAATAACCTTCGAGTATGTTTTGATTTTCACACTGCATCTAAATTCATCTCCAAGATTGTTGTAAGAGAAATTGTTTTGAGAGATGTGAACCATTTCCATCATTTTAAAAAGGGACAATGTTCTTGTGGAGAATTTTGGTGATGCTAAATGAAACAATCTGAAAAATAGGCTTGCACTATAATAATGTGCACTACATCAGATATCCAGTAATAACAAAGGGACATCCATCAAAGCATAACAATAGGTATTTTTTTGTCATATGTTGTAGTTACAAGTGCCTTGGTAGACATACATGAAAATGTGGAAGCATAGACAAGGAAAATGAACTATTTCAAAAAATGCCTCAAAGAAATGTGATATCATGGAATGTTATGATTAAAGGATATGTTCAAAATGGGATTTTTGAAAAGTCCTTAGAAATTTTTAAAAAAATGCAACCATTGAGTGTAAAGACCAACTCCTCAACCTTTCAAAGCATCATTGTATGCCTCCATCATAACACCGCATAGTTTGTTGCTAGCCTTTGCGGAGATGTGGGAAAGCTTGAAGTAAAGCTTTCCCACATCACCATTGGCATGACTTGAAGAGTTTGCGGGAGAGCGAATGCCTTCCATGATATCACATTTCTTTGAGTAATTTTTTGAAATAGTTTGCTTTCCTTTTCTATGCTTCCACATTTTCATGTATGTCTAGTAGGACTCTTGTGACTACAACATATGATAAAAAAAATCCCTTCCATTATGCTCTGATGGATGTCCCTTCATTATTACTAGATATCTGATGTAGTGCACATTATTATAGTGCAAGCATATTTTTCATATTGTTTCATTTAGCATCACCAATATTCTCCACAAGAACATTGCCCCTGTTTCAAATGATGGAAATGGTTCACATCTCTCAGAATAATTTCTCTCACAACAATCTTGGAGATGAATTTAGATGTAGTGTGAAAATTAGAACATACTCTAAGGTTCTTAACAACTCTAATAGTTGTACTAGGGGCCATGTTTAACAAACCAAATGCAATTTCTAACTTTTCACTATGGTGGTAGATAATGATTATTTTTTCTTCTATTCCACAACATAAAGTAAAAGTCTTGAATTTGGAAATACCCTGCATCCTTCATTTTCCAAGCCAACTTCTCCAATTTTGCATAGCTCTCCCATGTTTTTGGATGTGATCTATCTCCTACACAAAAAATCATGTACCATTTTATGCCCTTCAATCCAACTACATGTAGGTATATTTTTAGTTCCTCTATCTTTCATCAATCTCCTTACTATTTGAACCTCACCAAACCTACTCACTTTTTCACAAATGTTTTAGGGAAGAAACATAAGTTGCAACATTTTTAGGATCCAACTAAAAAAGTAGTGTTGCTAGAATACTCAGCCTATTTTCATATATGATCCACAGACGCCAAAGGTTTAACTGGTATCTTAGTAATAATGTTTAGGGTGCCCTCAAGATAGCCAACATAGGCATGAAGGTCAACCATGCACACCTAATGATCAACTATATATGTAATGCAATAAGGGTTACTGACCTTTAATATTATCATTAACAAAACTAATCATATTTAAAAGGGGATCTTCTTTAAAATATGCTTTCAAACCTGGCAACTATTTTTGTTTGTTTCAGTTTTGTTTTGCTATATTGGAGATTCACTAGGCACTCTTAATGTTGCATACTTTTTGGATTATGTGCTTTCTTCAGTTCCATTTTCTATTCTTGGCCTTTATTCAACATTGATATCTATGTTATTTCAATTAAAATTGGGGTCTACAACTGGGATATTTGCTAGGGAATTCAACTGGGAGTTGGGTGAATCAGTAGGGTTTTTTACTTTTGACATTATTGGAGGGTTAATGTCTTCATTTGCAAGGGTCACACAAGGAAGTGAAGTGGGAATTTTCTATGGTCAAGAAGGGGATGACCTTCCAACTCCTAAAAAAGTAGCCCACTTGGTGAAGTCAGTGTATGTCAAGAGATAAGGATTTATTACTCTAATGTGCAGGTTGTTACTGGAAACACATCAAACATTTTCCATAGTAGTTTAATGTAAATCAAAAGACCATTTCTTGGAAAGTTGTGGTTCTGAATCCTGATTTCCTTATGTGCAAGTCCTTTAGGCATTTTCCAACACTAGCATTGAGCTCATGATTAGGATACCCAATTCAAATTTGTTGGGGTTTTCACAGTACCAAAGCACAACAGATACATGGGTGACCAACAATGTATTACCATACTATCGTGACACAATAATCACTTATGTAACTATAGGGGAAGAGGTGGCTGAGAGCACCATCAATTTCTCATCCCTCATTGTCCCAACAAGAAGACCTCTTAGGTGTGTAAAACATGTTTCCCTATTTTTAAGCATGAGAACTCAATCAATTTTAGTTCCTATATGCTCTCCCATGCTTGGGATGAGATATAGGAGCCTTAGGCTTCATTTTTCAAGTATTTATTTCATGTTTTGGAGTCATATAAGCAAAAAATAAAGCATTGTAACTCATTTTTCTCAGTCATATCATTGAGAAACACTTTTATAACACATTTTTCAAAGCAAAGACACATATTTAAGTCTTGTATTTGTTGTAAGAACACCTTTTCTCAATAAAATTTTAGTATTTTTCCTTCTTAATAGTTGTTTTATTATGTGCAAATGAATGATTGATTATGTTTTTCTGTGTTTTATGTTTAAACCTCAAAAGAATTGTCTCATTTCCAACAATTTTAGGCAGAAATTAGTGAACAAAAAAAATTAAATAAACTATGAATTGACTAAATATACTAGCAATTGACAAAGCGGTGAATAAATATGACTAAATATAATGATTATGAAATTAATAAACAATGTACCATTATATTACCAATTGATATAAACCAGTGAACAAAAACAAGTAAATAAACTACCAAATTGATTAAAATGACTAAATACAGTACCAATAGATGGAAATCAGTGAATAAAAATGACTAAATAAGTGACCAGTTAACAACAATCAATCACTAAATTAATGACTAAATATACTACCAAATCGATCAATCAAAACAACCAATAAATGACTAAAATGGTTTAGTCATAAATTTGGTCGCAGTATAAATGACTAGCAATAAACTACTAATGGTCATGTGACCATGCTTAGTCATTTATAAGTAGTTTTTAGTAGTTTTTTTAATCATATATTGTTGTTTTTGTACTAGTGCATGGTGGAAGAAATCATTACACATGGCATTGAAAGATGATACATATGTCTACAAATGTCCTCTACTATTGTACTTTTCAAACTTAGGAATCTCTATCCCTTGAGGGATGGGGTATTCAAAATAGCAAAAGATAAGGGGTTATAGTGACAATGAGGCTGGAACATAGGTTGAGAAGTAGAACTAGTCAAATTTTCCAATTGAGATTGCATCTACCCCATGTTCTATAATAGAGCATTGAGGACAAGATCTATTGATGGAGGTTGACTACTGAAGTACTAGAGATAGAGATGTTTCAAGCTCTGAATGTAGGAATTCCAAAATTCAAGGGAATCCAGTTCACTCTAATTGTATGAATTTCCTTAGATGCAGTGGTAGCATTATTAGAAACAATATTGATGGAATGACCTGTGTCGACCATATGGATAGATACTCCAGGTATCAAAATATTCAACTAGTGACTAGTAATTCCCAATTGAAAATCTTGGGGGTTACCCAAGATGGAAGTGTATGATGGGACATGGGTCTCCATAATATTCACAATTCCTTGAAGTAGCTCCAAATCTCTTCGATCAGAAATAAGTAAATTCCTCAAACCATTAAGGAGATGAGCTACTTGAGAATAAGAATTTTTTTTTACTAAGAACTCTTTGAACTCTTCAAGTTTCACTTCCAAAGAGTGAATTTGATTGGTAGGAACTCTAAGAATAGCTTCCTCAGCTAAGGAAGGGGAAAAACTTGAAGGAGAGGTTGGTGGAGTATGTGTTTCAGCATGGGGAGGGCAGAATCTGATAGTGAGTCCCATAGAGAACTCAAATTTTATACCTCGACAAGGAGGAGTGAACTTTCCAAACCCCATATCAAAATATCGATAACTCCTAACTTCATGACTGAAGGTAGTGAATTGGGTTGTGAAGCTCATAAAAGCATCGCAACACTCTATCTAATACATGTCCTGATAAGAGTGAAGACATTTTTTGATAAAAAATGAAGGGAAGAAAAAGGTTCATATCAGCTTCACCAAAATGTAGAGGAGATTTAATACTCATGAGTCTCTAGGATAGAGAAGAGTCTACAGGGATAAAATTGTCCTAAACTAACTCAAAGGCTAAGCTCAAGTCACAAAGACAAGTGAAGGAGGTTTTTGCAATATTTTATGTTTTATGATAGATTTTGGAAAAAGGACTTTGAAGACCGAAAGAGCAAACTATAGAGGGATTTGGGACAAGCTAACTAGCTCTTGACCAAAGGATGACAGCATGGCACCCAGACATCCCTGTGTCACATTGTGGTCTCTCACAGTATGAAAGTAGAGCTTGTAGACAAAAACGCACAGAGCCTACTATCTATTTGGGAACCGAAATTTGAATGTTTAACTACACAAACAAAATTCTAAAATAAATAAAATGATTGCAAGAAGAGTACTAATGTGCAAGTATTTAAACTAAATAATATAGAGATTAAAAAGAGAAAAATAAAAGGAATAGACTCACAAGAGGTTCAGTGCTATGAAGCCTCCTGCAAAGCTCCACATGAACAACTTGCACACACATAGACAATGAAAATTAGTTGGGTTGTTTCAGGTTTTTCCTCAGTCAAACCCCCATTTTTGTGTTTTCACCTCCACAAAAAACCAAAAATACAAGTAGAGAAAGAAATAGACAATAGATAAGAAAGGTTGACAAGATAAGTAAATTAGACATGTTAGAATGCAAATATGATACTACACAAAGATGACAATGTTGTAGTGTCATAAAATGATACCCTATGGTGATTTCACACATGTATTTTGCCCGCTGAATTTATGGTACCTCACCGCATTAATGACAAAAACCTATGAGTCAAAATTTCATGATTCCAACTTCATAGGGGAAAATGACAAAGCATTCGCAGTCTATACACCTCATTTCTTGTGAAATCTTGTGTAGGATGCTTGCACAGAGCATGGGTGTCCACATGACACACTAGCATCCCTAAAGTTTTTGAGTTTCAAATGAGGAAATCTTGCATCCTTTGCCTATGACACACATCATTGTGACAAAATCATGAGTGTAATGACTCCTACCCATGCAGCCTCACAAAACTCCTTTTTTCTCTCATTCTCTCATTCATTCTAACTCTCTCTCTCTCATTCAATATTTCTCTCTTGCTTTATTCTCTTCTACATATTTTATTTCTTGATCTTTGTAGTGAACCTCTATAGAATTCTTGCCTCATCAATAGCCAAGGATCTCTTACAATAAAACATGTCTCATCTATCAAGTCAAGAGAGAGCCACAAACTATTGGTAACGCTCTCTTGTCTACTTTTATCTCATCTACTTACAACTATCTATTTGTCTCGTCTCTTTTATTTTTGATAGGGGCTCTCCTCCATAGTGAGGTTTGTTTCTGTCACACATCTTGTCTATTATATTTTACATCTTTTCTATTTCTATCTATCTAGCTATCCATGGAGGTGGAAACACCAAAATAGGGTTTTGACTTAGGCAAAGCCCAAAACAGCCCCAACAATTTTAATTTTCTCCATGTGTGCAGGTCTTTCATGTGGATCTTTGTAGGAGGTTGCATAGCATTGAACCTCTCGTAATTCCATTCCTTTCATTTCTCTCTTGTTAATAAAAATAACCATTCATAAATAATTAATAATCTAACAATATTAGACTATACCTATTTCAAATGGGATATGTTTAATTGTAGTATAGGAAATTTTATACCTTTATAATTTCACACTATGTTTGGGTCCCTTAATTTATTGGACTTAATTAAGCTTCTAATTTTCCAAATTATGCATTCCAAATCCTTATTTTTACCATTTTTTGAAAGGAGAACCAACATTTAATTAATGCATTTAATATATTAATTTCTATGGAATATGAGTGTCCTTGACTTATAGGCCAGGACCCATTCACCCATGGGCGAATGGGTCCCCTTTAAGTCCTAAGACCCATTTTTAAATATGTTTTTGGTGGCATTTTAATGATTCAAACTCAAATTGTAATTGTCATCTTTTGGAATCTAATTTTTAGGAAATTAGATAATCACCTATAAATACCTAGTCTTTTTAGCATTTGAAATCTAACACACTTTATGAAGAGATCCTATGAGAAAATATTATTGTCAAGAGAATTCATGAGAAAATTTATGAGTTGTTTGTTGCAACAATTCAAGATCCTAACATCATGTTCAAGTTTATGTGTGTTTATGTCATCTTGTGAAGGCTAATATGAATTATTGATCCTAAAGTATCCAAGCATTTCAAGTATTCAAATCCATCAAGAAAAGAAAGATCAAGTCCCTTGGATATATGTGTTTGTCTTCAATCCTGTAAGGGAATCCATTGAAGGGTGGTGAGTTGTAGCAAGCAAGTGTTCATTCATCATTTACTTCTCCTTTGCCATTATATTTCTATCAAGGTTTAACTATCAAACTTAGGGTTTGACCAAGGAAAACCCCCATTCAAAAACAAATTATTTTTTCCTCTTTGTGTATGTGCAGATTATAGGTTGAAGAAGAATTGAAGAAATGTTGGAAGAGAAATTTTGTATTATTGTATAAGTTGTAATCATTGTTGCTAATCCATGGAAACTAAGTTGCATACTTTATTTCTAACTTTATGACAGTGGGACCCATGCCAAATTGAAGCTAATATCCAGCATCAGATGGTTGTCAAAAGTTATTTTAGAGACCTAGACTGACTCCCATTCACCCAAGGGTGAATGAGTCCCTTTGCAATCCTCAAAACAAGTTTTTGGTGATAGGTACATGTGTTTAGATCCTTCTCAGATCTGCTTGCAAAGTTCTATAATAGTATCTATATTTTTTAAATATTTATTTTAAGTATTAAGTCTTATTGTTCATTTAGTTTGAGCATTTCAAATTATTTCAATTTGGTTTCAGATCTATCCTATTATCCTAAGGACTAAGATCCAGGACTAGTTGGATCATATTTGAGGTTGAAAGTCAATCTTTACACCT
Organism: Sequoia sempervirens; assembly: GCA_007258455.2. NCBI lineage: Eukaryota > Viridiplantae > Streptophyta > Pinopsida > Cupressales > Cupressaceae > Sequoia > Sequoia sempervirens. The sequence continues at coordinate 378,744 of VDFB02376963.1, read as the reverse complement.
TGTGATCTCTTTCCTAATGAAATTTATGGAGAAGAGTGCCTATTAAGGGTCCCTAAAATGTTTTACAAAACATCCTCATCATAAAAACCTTTTTTAGAGGGATCTCCATTTTCCCATCTATTTCATTAATAAAGCATGTAATAGATAAGGTGTAATAACCTTATATTAGAACATTATATAAATTTCATAAGGGTATATGACCCATAATAACATTATGTTTTAATACTCCCCCTTAATGTGACTAGGGGGCATCACATGTCAATTTCCATAAAAGAATAAATGAAGTACCCCAATATCGTAGGTCTTCTTTGACAATGATAAATCGGGACACAAATATATGGCAAGATGAAGGTAATGAATTATGAACTACATGAAATTCATCTTGTCATAATTTTTAATCCTAGTGTTTTAAAAATGATGTTATATATGAGTTCTTATAAAGATTTTTATTAGAGCCTGGGTCTCCTCAAATCAGTCTCACCCTAGGTTCATTACATAGTGCCCATAAGACTTAATACAATGCTTTTATAAGTAGAATATTTACAAAGAGAATAATTACTTTAATATATGCGTGTAAGACTTATACATCTAGGATTTAACCACTAGGTCGTGGCATTGACATGCACACTCTCCCTCAATGGCATCACCTAAGGCCAAGAATTCATTTGAGTTTGGAGCATATAATGCTTATAGGTATTATATTATGCTTGTTTGGTCTTACATCTAGGACTTATCCATGAGGTAGTGTCATGCACACTCCCCCTCAATGGCATCACCTAAGTCCAATCATTGTACAAAGGTTTTGATAAGTGATGGCTAAGATTCCAATCTATTTCTTCTTGATCATAGTATACACTAGATATTTAGATGAATAGAATTGAAGAGAAATTTTATGATGGATTGTGCTTGAGTGAAGTGTCCATGATCTTCAATGTGTTTTTATTTCTTTATAAATGAGATTCTTTGGTAATATTAAAATATCTCTATTTATCATATAGTAATTAAAGTCATACTTTTACAGGTATCAAGTTGAAGCTCTTCCATAAATCTTCAAGGCCACATTGATTCTTCAAGAGATAATTTTATATTTTGGGTTTTGATTAAAAAACATAGAAGATAACTTTCTTAAAAGTATTACACCATCCATGTAAGATCACCTACACTGTTTATTTTGAAGACATGGTTTATGGTAGATTTCCTATAAATGGAATTGCTAACATAGTTAATAACACAATAATCAAATAAATTTGATGCTTGGCAGAGAAAACATATTTTTAATATGCAGTTTTCAATAGCCAATGAGCATATAGTATTCCTCATAAATATAGAATATAGTTAATTTTATTATAAATAATTTTATGATCATTAGTGAGGAGATCATATGAGATTTTCATGAACATAAATATGCTCTTTCATGTTTCTTATAGAATATAGAATATAGTTAATTTGATTATAAATATGAACATAAATATTTTTCATGTTTCTTTTAAGGAAAAACTGATCCTTCTATAACAATGATCATAAAAAAATTAAGCACCAGGTGAGCTATTCTTTCCAGGCTTGCTCCCCAAACAGTTTATTAGGGCGATAGCCACCCATTATAAGTAGGCTATTTTATACTCAATAGATTTAGAGGATACCTTAAGCTCAAAAAAAGGTTAGATAAAGTAAAATTCAATGAAAACAAAAATAAAATAGCCAAAATATTCTTTGAGATTTTATGTACTTCCATATTGTTTATGGATGTGTAAAACTTTGAAACATTTTACCCATACCTTTTTTATTCACCTTTCCATCATTATCTTAGTAAAAAGAGAATTATTTTTTCTATTTTAATATAACAAGAATGATAATTATTTGAGATAAATAATGACTTTCATAGGTGGTTGTGAAAAAAACACCTATGTATTTTATCTATATGTCATCTTCTTGGGATACCAAATTAACTACTTGACATGATGTTTTAATGTTGAAATGTTGTAATAAATTTTCTCTTGACTACTCTTCACTTGATAATTCTCTTGCTTCACAATATTTCCACTTAGTTTTAAAATGATGAAATGAATAAGTATTTATATGCAATTAATCTAATTTCCCACAAATTAAATCCTGATAACTGACATTTGACATTTTAAATTCAAATAATAAAATGTCGACTCTGACATATTAAAATTTGGAGGAAAATAAGGGGACCAAGTCACCTAGGGATACTTTTTCCTAGCCCTATTTTGTGGGGTTTAAAGTGTTGTGAGAAAAATATTAAATGTTTGTGTTGGTTTTGTATATGGGTTTTCTTAGTAAATGTCCAAATGAGCCACATAATGCATAATTTAGGACATTAGATGTACAATTAGGTTCAACAATTAAGGGGGAGAAAAAAATAGTGTAAAACTATCAAGGGTGATGATTTATGACATTACATCCTATAAAAAACATATTGTCCATGGTCATATTAATAGTCATAATGTATATTTAAGAAAGAAAGGCAAAAAAATAGGTTTCTTTCCTTGAGAGAGGATTTTGCATAATGTTCCTCCAAATTTTTCAGAATTTCATGACACTATGCTTATAGATTATAATGAAATAACATTGTGACTTTCAAATAAGTTCCCTATGATTCTATATATGTATCAAGAACACCAATTTGTCAATCTATATATGAATTTGAAATTTGCATTAAGAATAACCAAATTGTAAAAAAAATTATGATCCAAGACTTGGATTACAAAATTATTTATGTTCACTAGTGATATAATTGATGATAATAGATATCATTAGATATTACATCATTATTATTGATGATTATTTGATTTAGCTACTAATATCAAGCTATAACATAGTTTATTATTATTTGGAAAAATGTTTTTTTGAATAAAATCCAAGGATTCGGAGATGCTATATATATAGGAGGAAATTTTCTACCCTCAAGTCTCTAGGACAAAGAAGAGTCTACATGGAGAAAATGGTCCTCAACTACCTCAAGGAATAATGGTCAAGTGACAGGATAAAATAGTGAGGGTTATAGAAGTAGGAGTAGGCCACAAAGGTCTTCTGGACAAGATGACAAGCTCTCAGCCAAGGACAATAGCATGGCCCAAGGGTGACAGCATGGTGCACTGGTGTCTCAATGGCATGCTCGAGTCTTGTACGGATTGTAAATTGAGAATGTTATTGAAAACATCAAGGTGACTACTATTGTTCTAACTTACTAGGAACTCTTGAAATGTGATAAAATAATAGAGTATAATAGAACTAAAATAAAGTAAATTAAACTAGGAAAAATGTAGATAATAAAATGAAGGGAGAGGAAGAAAAAACTCATAGCCAACCAAGAAATGAAATCTCCAACAAAGAAATATCTCCAACACTTGCACACATAAGATTGAGAGAAAATTTTGGGGCTATTTAGGGGCTTGCCTTAGTCAAACCCCTATTTCGGTGTTTCCACATCCACAAACAACCAAATAGATAGAGAGATAAATAGACAGGACAATAAAATGCATAGACAAGGGATGTGACAAATCTAAAAATGCTAAAAGACATAAGACAAGAGATAGATATCACCTACAAGGATTGAGGAAGCCAAAGAGAGGGCTATAAGAGCCAAGAGAGTTGTAGAGAGTGTTGTGAGAACTTGAGAGCACTATAGCAATATGTAGAGAGTTATGAAAGCTTGAGAGAAAGAGAAAGAGAAGAGAGAATGAGAGAGAAAGAGAGAAAAGACCAAGAGAGTTCTAGTGAGAGAAATAGGAATAAAAATATAGGCTTTCAAGAAATAAAAGGAAGGAAAAGAAGGTTCCCGAGCCATTACAAGGCATCCTGGGCCGTTTCCACTAAACAAGGAAGGTGACAAGTGGAAACATGCTCAGAAATGACCATTTGAATGTTGAAATGTCATAGGATGTAAGCGCGACATAGGAACGTTCATGTGGTGTGCTAGTGTGTAGACAAATCATGCTTAAAAATAGTGGGAATGAAGAAAACACAAGGTTTAACACAAAGTTGATACAAGAAGATAGCTACTAAAAAAGGGTCCTGAGTATCCTAAGGGGAAAAGCGTTGATGCAAGTGTTGAAACAAGCCTACACAAATACTAAGGAAGTGGACACTAAAGTGGATGTGAAGGTGTAGGTGAAATTGCAATGGGTGAAAATTTATGACACTACATTTTTCCCCCCCTTTAGCAGGCGTATGAATTTACATGAATATGCATGCTAAAGGAAATCTATTAAAAACTAATAGCATCATTGTGTCAAAAGGATGTTGTTGAGGAAGTGGATAGCTCTTCAAACCAAGAAAGCATTCCCCCAGGGTGAAGACCTACAAAATAAACACATTAGACAAGAAATATTTACACAAGACAACAATGTTAGAACATAAAAATTCATTACATCACAAAGTTAGAACATATAGATATAAAAACATGGATAACACATACACAAAGGCACATGAAAAACAATCTAACAAGATTTGAGTCAGCAAAGTGAAGAGACCTTGATGTCGGAGGTTGTCTCAGTACTATGTGTCATTCCCAAAATAACAAGAATTAACATAGAAGAATTCTTAAATGAAGAAAAGAATATAAGGATTGATTGCTTCAAGAGAAGAAATTATCCAAAATATAGTGATGCAAGAGAATCCATGGTAGTTGGCAATCCTTTGTCAATCAAAAAGATGTTAATTTTTGTTGAGAATTTTTTATATTTTGGAGTGAATTAATTTTGGTTTGAATTCCATGTTTTAAGGTGGAAAATGATTTATCTTTTATTAATTAAACTTGTCAATTAAATTTCCTTTACACAAATTGGCAAGTTGACATTGTGGGTGAAAAGGCAAAAAGCAATTTAAATATTTTAATTGCAAATTACCTAAAAAGCTATATGAGGAGTTGGGATTTGAAAATATGGAGTTTAAAACACTTCATCATGATCCCTAAAAATTAGGGACTGTGGATTTGGGTGCCCAAGCTTGCCTTGATTTTTCTACTTTTTTGGGAGTCAAAAGGAGAAGAAGAAAAAAATGAAATTCCTATCTTTAGTGGGTTGCTGGTAATGGATGTTTTAATTGCTTTTTGAGGGGTTGAATGTGCAACTATAGGGGAAGGTGTACCACATTGGAGAAGGAAAAATAAAGAATATGAAATTAATTCTATGATGGGAGGAGTTAAGCAATAGAAAACCCATTTTCATTTATGAAGGTTTGAAGAGGAATGGAAGGAACAAGAAAGGAAAGGGTGTAGCATTCTCTGTGGGAGATTTCTTGAGTGTTTTTTATAGGTTTGGACTAATTTACAACATCCCTTTAAGTTTTCAGATCAGCAAGTTGAAGCTACAAGAGTTGTAGTGAAGTTGAGGTGCTAGAAGGTGAATAAATTTACAAGAGCTCACATAGTAGAGCATAGATTGTGTTTGAATGATATTTCATTTGTATATATGATGTTTGTAAGGGTTTTATTTGTTGTTCATCATTCCATTGATGACTGAAAATCATTTGTAATCAGATTTCTTTAATAGAGAAATTTAGTGGTTTCATGTGCAAACAATTTGTTGAGTTTAATTTGTAATCTCCTTATTTTGTTTTAGCTCTTGTTGTGAGGGTATTAGAGAGGGATTAGAGTGTATGAATTCCTATCTAAATTAGTGGTATCAGAGTAGGAATATCCTGGGTCTGTGAATAGACTATCGAAGAGAGGCAGTTTACACCAGGATTGAACTTGTGGGTGTGTAGAAAAATGAATGGGAGAGGAGCCCATTGTGGTAGAGGTAGAGGAAGAGGAAGAATGGAAAAAAATTTCCATGATGACGATTTTAGAGATTTAAAAAGACAAGTGGAAACACTTCAAGAAGAAATAAGAAGAGGATTTGCATGGAGAAGTGAACTAGAGAGTGATGAGGAAGAAGAAGAAGCTCTAGATAATGTCAGCCTAACAACTAAATAAAGAGATGAAGTTGCAGCAATTACCAATGATCCATTGTTGAGAGTCCTGTCAAAAATGGGGAAAACACCAAAGATTGATGTTCCTACCTTTAAGGGAAATTTTAGAAGAACTTATAGACTAGATAAATGATATGGAGGAGTACTTAGAGTTTGAAGAAGTTGGAGACCCGAACAAAGTAAGATTTTCCAAGAAAATATTAAAGGGACATGCTTCAATCTAGTGGAGATAAATTCAATTGGAAAGAGGAAGAAAAGGGAAGGAGAAAATCACAAGGTGAGATGATATGATAGAGAAAATGAAAAGACAATTCATTCCAATGGATTATGATTTTTATTTTCTCAAGAAAATGCAAGGGTTGAGGCAAGGAATGAAGATAGTGAAGGAGTATGCAGAGGAGTTTCATAGGATTCTTATATGTACAGGGCATTCAAAAGCCACCAAAGAGAAGGTTGCAAGGTATATCAATGGCCTAAGACCAAGCATTTAGGAGGAGATGACATTAGTAAGGGTTCTAACCATGGAGGATGCATACCAAGTTTCCTTAAAATTTGAAGAAAGAATGAATAGAAGATTTGGTAATAAGCAAAGAGGAAAGGGTAAAACTAATGTGCAGAAAATTGAGGATAAAAATCAGATTGGAGATACTGAGGGCAGAAAGGATGAAAACAAATCAGTCCCGTGATCAAAATTTTAGAGGAAGAGGAAGATCAGGTAGAGGATTTGAAAGAGGAAATTACAAAATAACTTGTTTTAGATGTGGAGAAGGACATAGATCTTATGAATGTCCAAAAATAGAGAGGACACATAGGAGGGCTGAAAATAATGCAATGGAAAAAAAATTGAATAAGGAAGATGCTAATTCTTCACACTCAAAAGGGGCAAAGGATGGAAAGTACTTGTTTCAAGAAGGGTCTTGATGAATGAAGGAAAGAACCAAATCAAAGGAAGAGCTTGTTCAAAGAAAGATGTAAGTTTGAAGGTAAAATTTGTAATATTATTATTAATGGTGGTAGTATTGAGAATCTTGTTTCTGAGGAAATGGTAAATAAGTTGCAATTGGAAAGAAGAAGGCACTCGCATCCATACAAGATTGCTTGGTTGCAATATGATCATAAAGTTTCGGTAAATAAACAATGTCTAGTAAAATTTAAGATAGGTGATTATCATGATGAATTTTTATGTGATATAATGTCTATGGATGTTTGTCACTTGTTATTGGGGAGGCCTTGGTAGTTTGACAGGTTCACAGTGCATGATGGATATGCCAATACATACTCCTTGATGAAAGATGGAATCAAACATAAGTTGAAGCCCTTGAGTAAGGAAAAAGGAAAGGTATGTAATAAAACTAGAAATTTTTTGGTTAATGGAGTTAAACAGTTAGTAGAAGAGGATGAGGATGAAGATTTTGATTTGCTAATGCAAGTTGCAGTAGTATGGATTGCACTCAAGAAAGGTAAAATGAAGGTTTCAAAGGAGAAAGAGAAGGTAAAATCTGATTTTTGTGAGAATGTAGTTGAATCTGATTTACTTGAGCATGATAAGATTAGTGTAGAAGAAGATATTGCAGCAATGAGTACATTGTTGAATGAAGGTACTGTGGTTTAAATGAACAAGACAACTGAGAGGGGGGTGAATCAGTTGGAGCAAACTAAACCTTCAAAACCCTCAACAGTAATCAGATCCACATGCATTCATTAAACGCATATTTTGTTAATATGATTAAACATGAAATACAAATAATAGAAATAGAAATCACCACTCCATACACAAGAGAACCCCATATTTCCATGGAAAACCCAATAAGGGAAAAACCACGGTGAAGATTAGCTCACAATATAAGTAATAGCAAAACCAGTACAAAAGGGATCACTACCAGAATAGGACACACTATCCAAAAAGGCTCACAGCCTGGGCTCACTACCACATAAAGAAATACAAAAAGATAAAAGAAGAATGTTACATAGAGAACACTTCTCAATGCAACAAGTAATCCACCACAATTGCTCACACACATTCACAATCTTGCATGAATGATTTCAGATGCCTTTAGCTCACTACCTTCAAGAACCCTAACATTGAAATTTGTACTACTCTACTCAAATTCACATCACACACATCTCTTGCATCAATATTGCATCTATAATGCTTATTAATTATTTCATATTTCATCTCACCATAATAGCATACATATTTATATCAAGCTCAACCTCAAAAACCTTCTCCAATGTCGGCAACTAGCCGTTATACATACAAATTCAAAATCGGTCAGAACCTAAACATTCACGCGGTGGATAGGAATGAAGGAAACCTACATAAATCCTTAATTAGGACCCAATAAGATCCCAACACATCTCAACACACTTTTACAAGCCTCACATGTAGTGTTAAACACAAGGTCGGCCAATACCTATGCTAAACACCATAAAAATTAAGTACAAGTTGTCTCAAATCAATCCAAAATTTTCAAACAACATAATTCACTTGAACATGATCTAGAGTAATCCATGAACTACTTAAGATTCATCAAACACTTCATCCAAGCTTGCATCATACAAACACTTCATTTCAGAACCACCGGTAACCCTTATTTGCATACTGATAACTGAAACTCACTTTGTAATGCCCCAAATCAAGTAAAAACTTGAATACAAAAAGATACAAGCATTATAGAAAACTTCCCAAATCCGCATAACCTAAAGCCAAAAGAGGAGAAGCACAAAGCAAATGCATTTCTCCCAGGCCACAAAAATTATCATAGAAAACCGGGCTCACACACTGGTGAAAATATCTCGCACTATACAATGATCTAGAAACCCAAATTTTGAATATAGAAACCTCTAAAAACCTTTAATAACCTATAAGATCCACACAGGCATAGCATCAACAAAGACAAAATGTGGAGCATAATACCATAGAAAACTATACACTTGCACAACACAGTTTACTCTATTTATCAAATTTTCTCAAAAGCACTTGGAAACCAAGTACCAAAGACATCATCTTAGCTCATTAATTAATTCCAACTCATTTTCAAACTCTACAGCATAAAAATAGCTCCATGTAGTCACAACACTTCCTCAAGCTCTCAACTATACATGCACAACCTGTATCAACCCGTTTTCCTCTCTTTCACAATTTTCTCAATATCCTCAACATCTTCATCACATAGTTGACATCAATGACAACACCAGTCAGTATACCTCCTATTGACATCAATAAAAACACCTTCATACTTGCAAGAACTACAGTTGTAATTAAGGAAGAAGGTGAGAAAGTGAATGTTGATTTGTTTGGTGAGCTTTCATTTGTATTAGTTGATGATTTCTTATGTGATAAAGAGATTTGTATGGATGATAGTTTATTGCAGGGTGGAAGGGAAGAATATTTTGATAGTGTTATTGACATTGAAATGGATACAAAGGAGAGGGATGGAAAGGATGAATATTTTGGTTGTATTACTAACATTAAGTTTCCAACTGAAAATTGATTTTCAAGAGATATAGGGAAGGAGAAACACATGGAGAAAATAGAGGTTGAAAATGAATCAATTGTTGCAGCAATAATAGAGGGAGAGCTAATGCATGGGTTACCCTATTTTATTGAAGAACATAAAATTGGTGATTATTTTCTAGCATTCCATAGTGCAAATTGGTGGGTGTTGGAATTTGTGAAAAGAGGAAGGAAGAAAGGAGGAATGAAAGATGGAAGAGACATCAAGTTGCAAGGACAAGTGAGAAATAAGGTTCGGGTGAATAAGGCAGAAAGATAGGTTTAGGATAAGCATCAAATCTACATTTTTTTATGAATTGCACTCATGAAACATTTATTTCCTATCGTGGGCGCCTGATGCAAGAGCATCCATGATAGTTGGCAATCATGTGTCAATCAAAAAGAGGTTTTTTTTGTTGAGAATTTTTGGATTTTGGAGTGAATTAATTTTGGTTTTAATTCCATGTTGTAAGGTGGCAAATGATTTATCTTTGAATAATTAAACTTGTTAATTAAATTTCCTTTGCTAATTGGCAAGTTGACATAGTGGGTGAAAAGGAAAAAAGTTGTTTAAATATTTTAATTGCAAATTACCTAAAAATATATATGAGGCATTGGGATTTAAAAATATGGAGTTTAAAATCATGATCCCTAAAAAGTAGGGACTATGGATTTGGGTGCCCAAGCTTGCCTTGATTTTTCTACTTTTTCGGGAGTCAAAAGGAGAAGAAAAAAATTGAAATTCCTATCTTTAGTGGGTTGTTGGTAATGGATGTTTTAATTGTTTTAATTTCTTTTTGAGGGGATAAATATTCAGCTACAAGGGTAGGCATACCACATTAGAGAAGGAAAAATAAAGAATATGAAATTAATTCTATGACTGGAGGAGTTAAGCAACAGAAAACCCATTTTCATTTATGAAGGTTTGAAGAGGAATGGAAGGCACAAGAAAGGCAAGGGAATAGAATTATCTATGGGAGAATTCTTGAGTGTTTGTTGCAGGTTGGGACTGATTTACAATATCCCTTTAAGTTTTCAAATTAGTAGGTTGAAGCTACAAGAGTTGTTGTGGAGTTGAGGTGCTAGAAGGTGAATAAATTTCCAGGAGATCACATAGTTGAGCATAGATTGTGTTTGAATCATATTTCATTTGCATATCTGATGTTTGTAAGGGTTTTATTTGTTGTTCATTAGTTCATTGATGAATAAAAATTATTTGTAATTAGATTTCTTTAATAGATAAATTCAGTGGTTTCATGTGCAAACAATTTGTTGAGTTTAATTTGTAATCTCCTTATTCTATTTTAGCTATTGTTGTGAGGGTTTTAGAGAGGGATTAGAGTGTATGAATTCATCTCCATATTAGAAAGAGTATATACTCAGGATAAAGAATATGTAGGTCTTTGATTTAGTATATACAATTATAAAGCTAATCCAAGACACAAAGAGGATATGGGTCTTCTATCTTGGAGAGCTGACTATAAATTCATCACAAACATGTTCACTACAAATAAACACGTTAAACAAAAAAGTGAAAAATATGGTAAAATTCAAAGACATGTTATGACATAATTTGATCAAATAAAAATACATCACTGATAAGTATGGCTAGCAAGGCTAGATACCATACAACAAGTGGATAAAGATGGCATTGATAAGTATGGCTAGCAAGCTAGAGACCATAAGACAAGCGCATAAAGATGGTGTTGATAAGTATGGCTAGAAATCTAGAGACCATATAGAAATCACATAAAGACAACACTAATAAGTATGGCTAGAATGGCTAGAGACCATATGAAAAGCATATAGACATGTGGCTACTAAAATTTTTGTTGCAGGTCAATCATAGAAAAGACAAGACTTGAGTCTAGTCAGGTTGCCTCCAAGCTAGATGACGAGATTATAAGACATCAAGACATATTTCTTTCAAAAAAAAAAATTGAAAAATTAGAATAAATGGATATGATTCCCCCCTTAGAATGATGTTTGCTACACAAAGGAGCACAAGTCATTCTAAGGATATGAAATACAAAGGGAAGAAAGAAGAGGGGGGTCCTCAAGAAGGACACACACCTCCACAACAAGTTATCCTTGCCCCCCCCCCAACCTACAAGGGAGGACAACCATGCTAGATAATATTGTGTCACTACCACAGAGAAAGTATTGTTGCACACAATAGTGTACTACCATGAATGACAATCAGCAAAAAAAACTACAAATGCCACATAGAGGGTAACAACACAATAGAAGGGAGATTTGTAATTTAGAATGAATAAGATAGAGGTAAACCTCAATATCACTTTTCATGCTAAGAAAATATAGGTGCATCAACAAATGGAAGAGTTATGGCACCAGAATCATGAAGTTATGTTTTGTCCTTGAAGGCTCGACACTCACTAGTGGAATGGCCAAGCACTTGATGATATACATAGAAATAATGTTTTTCTTTATCATGTTTATGAAACTTCTTATGTGTGGGAAGGAGGTTTGAATCAATCATGGGTTTCTAACAAGAAAGAGTATTTCCTCTTGCTCAAATATAGAATGAGGAATGGGAAGCAACCCTTTCTCTTGTGAAGAAAAGTTTGACTACTCACAAGAAGAATACATGAAGACAACAGATGATGGTAAGTATGGAGAAAAAAAAGAAGGCCTATAACCTAAACCCCTTGCAAAAGAGTGAGGTGTTGGTTCCAAAGGGGCCTTAACTCCTTGCTCCATGTGCCCAAGACCATTTCCTTTGTTACCATGCTTAGAAAGAATATTAAATCCAATGCCATAACATAATTGTGCAACTAATCATAATAGGGAGGATCATTAAGGACAGTGTAATTTTTGTTCATATTATCCTACGATACAAAAGAATAATCATCTTTGATAGCGAGTGTGAATGATATTTTTGGGATGGCTAAGTGGATTGGGTTGACTTTATATTCCCCAGTGAAGGATTTTGTAAAGTCTAAGGAACCCCAATCATCAATGAGAGATGCATTTTCTTGAGAAGTAGAAGGATCTTCTTCAGGGACATATGTCTCAAGAGTTTCCTTTATAATAGTTACTACCAAAGTATATGTCAACACATAAAAATATAATGAAGGGACAAGGTTTTTAAGAGTAGGGGCAACCGAAGCTTGACCAACAGTTGCCATCTCACATAAGTGTACAACATCAGGTTCAACCTTTATTGTGACTACTTGATTATTATGAATGTATTTATGCAAGGTAGATGGGACTACACCCATGGCGTGAATCCATGGTCTTCCAAGAAGAATATTATATGGTAATTTTCCTAGCATAACATATACCAGGGTCAGTACAGTAATGGTTCCAAGTTGCAAAGGTAGTACTATTGTACCTAGAGATTGCCACCTAACATTATCAAACCCACAAATAAAAAGAGAAGAAGTTGCAAGAGAATTTGAAACAATTTTAATTCTAGGAAATAGATCAATGCTACATATGTTGAGCATTGAATCAATGTCAACAAGAGTACCAATATTGTTAATGATAATTATTATCATCAAAGGATCTACTTGCTTTTGTACTTTTGAAGGTAAGAGTTCCTATGGATAGAACGTAATATTTAGCGAATCTGCATGAATATGATCTATCAACATATTAACATCTGTCAGCCTAGTGGAAGAAGGAAATAGAATATTTTGCAAGGCTTCCTAAAGCATGCCTTGGTAAACTAGAGTAGTCTAAAGTAAATCCCAAAGTGATATCTTGGCAGGAGTAACACAAAGTTGCTCAACAAGTTCATACTCACTCGGTCACTTAGTTACAGGTCTAGGTGCTTGAGAAAGGCTTGGTTGGGAAGGTGGTAAAGAAGTAGGTTGATTAACATTTTTTAGTTCCTTCTAGTATTATAAGTATAGGCTACCGCTCTATAAGAGAGAGCCTTAGATTGCATGAATTTCATGTAAATATTTGGTGTATCACTTTCAACAAGAACCCCATGAATAGAACAAATCCTTTTATGAGAAGGACTAGCTAGAATCATATAAATGACTATCCTCTTAGGCCTTTGAGGATTTGCAAAGACTATGATTACATTTACAGATCCATCATGAATTTTAGAGGAATTATTTGAGGAAATTCTCACAAAATTGATCTGCGGGGGATCAGATGTGGAACAAGATTTCTCATTCATTCATACATCATATCTAGAAGAGAGTGCATTGGAATAAAGAGGGGGTAAAATTTTTTTAAGGAAAATATCAATTATTTCATCCTCTTGTGTCAAAATATATTTACAAATAGAAGGAATTTCAAGAGAGGGATCAACAAATAATAATAATAAGAAAGGAGAAAAGAACTCACTTTCACACACTTGTAAGAGAACTTCATGAAGTTTCTCAAAAAATTAGGAAAGGGATAGAAGGAAGAAAGATAGAAATTTTATTTTTAAATAGAGATATAGACAAGTCAACCAAATACCAACGGATATCCCTCTTGACAACATGGAATGGGGTTTAGGGAAATACCCTGAAAAAAATCTTATAACGAAAAATCTTTGATTTGTCCTTTTCTTTTATGGAAGGAGTGTTCATGTCAGGTTCACCAAAATTTAGAGGAGGAAATTTGCTACCCCCAAGTCTCTAGGAAAAAGAAGAGTCTACAAGGAGAAAATGGTCCTCAACTACCTCAAGTAATAATTCTCAAGTGACAAGATAAAATAGTGAGGGTTCTAGAAGTAGAAGAAGAAGGTCATAGAGGTCTTCTAGATAGGCTAACAAGCTCTCGGCCAAGGAAAACAGTGTGGCCTAAGGATGAGAGTGCAATGTGTTCGCATCTCATACGGACCAGAAACTGAGAATTGTTATGCCTTGCATACATACCCTAACTTTTTGCTTGGAAAAGTCGGGGACCCCCTCTTCTTTCCTTCATTCCATTATTTGGTTGTCATGTTTGCATTTCATCATTCTCGTCATTTTTTGTCTTTTTTTTCTTTACCTTGCTTTCTTTTCCCTTTTTCAGAATCGTGTTTTCAAATGAAACCTAAACTTGTCCTCGAAAGAGTGTCCACGTTCCAGGTGTTGTTCAAAATTTGATTTTTGCCTATATTCCCTTTTTTGTATCAGAATCAAGTTTCGGGATGGAACTTGAACCTTGCTCCTTCAGAAGGTTCAAGTTCTTAGTTTTTTCCCGACTCTAATCTCTACTTGTCTATTTATTTTTATCTTTTCATAATCATATTTTGGACCGAATTCAGAACCCTAAACCTTTAGAAGGTTCATGTTCTTGGTTTTGACCCAATTCCAATTTTCGCTTCCATTTGTGTGTCTAACTTTCAAGTTCAGGTTTCAGACTGGAACCGACACCTTTCACTTTTTGAAGGTTTGTGTGCCAAGTTCATTCCTGATCCTGATTTCCGCTTTACCTTCAGGGGCCATTTTGGTTCATGTTTTGTGTTCGGTTTGAATCCCTATCCCCGTCTTTTCATCATTGACCTTTTGTCTCATCGTCTAGTTTGGTCATTTTGGTTTTCTCCATTTCTTCATCTTCATTTTTGTGTTGTGTTCGTTTTCATTTTTCCTCTTCATTTTCATCTTCATGGTTCATCTAGTTTCATTTGTCGTCATCTTTCTTTTTGTTGTTTGGTCTTTGCATCATTTGTTCATCAATTTTCCTCGTCAACTTGTCGTCGTTCTTGTTTTTCTGGTTTTTTTCGTCTCCATCCTTTTTGTTTGTCATGTCTTAGAGTTAGAAAACAATTAAAAAATTCAAAATTCAAAAATTAAAAAAAATTAAAAAACTCTAAAAATACAAAAAAATAAAATAAAATCCCTTCGTGATCGAATCCTAAAGGGATTCTGGACCCAAAAAATTGTAAAGTGTTCAAGGCCTTTTTTCATCCCAACCTCGAAACCTGCTTTAAAAAAGGAAAATTTTAAATGATCGTCAAGAGTGTTGATTTCTGAAGGACCATAAAGAGAAAGGTGCTTGAATTGAATGAAACCTTGCACTCATCTAGCCCCACTCCTAAACCCACAAAGCCAAAGAACTATCGGTATTCAGATCTTGAAAGAAATCAAGAACATCCATTGCAAAATGATCAGGTGCTCGCTCCCAACCCGACCCCGAAATCTGCACGGCAAAGGTTTTGAATTTTGAGGTGAATGTGCCTTCGAGATTCAGAATCTGACCTATTAGGTCTCAAAAGTGCAGGTTTTGAGCCTTAAGAGGGTGCTAGTCTCTTAATACACTTTTGGCCAACGAACAAGGCAAACAAGGTTTGTTACCTCCTACTCTTTAGGCTCTGCTAGACCTAGGCAGGTGTACCTAATTAATAGGGTAGATTTAAAGTTTGGATGTGGTTCCTAGATTGAGCAATCTACTCACTATGGCATGTGAGGTTGAAATAGATGTCGAGCTTGATGGCTAATTCCTATTGAAAGTATTTGAAGAATCAAGAGAGTGAGTTGTATTTGTATATAATATCCTAAATATGAATAGTGCCTATTCCTATTGGGTGAATGGATTGAATGAGTGGATAGTGATTATGGAGACAAATTTGTAGGATAAGTAAACCTATTATTCAACTTAACTCGAACTACTAGGCACTTGAGATGTTTGCACCTTGTGCAAACGTGCAAGTTTGTTTATTACAGTGCTCTTCTTTAATAATCCCAGTGATGTCTCCTCAAGTTACTGTGAAAGCATGAAAGGATTTTTAATTCTTAAATTAATGGAAACCAATCAAAACAATTTCTTTAAAAGGATTTTAATCCTTGGAAGGAACCAATCAAAGTAAATTATTTGAAGGATTTTTAATTCACATCAACCAAAAACCAATCAAAGCATCCACACAGTAACAACAAAAGTGTCCTGATAAATCTTGTAGACTTAAATAACTTCAAAATACCACTTTGGAGACAACAAAGTAATAAATAAGCATGAAAATTGACACAATAATTGAACACTAAAAATGGATTACAAATTATAAGTAGTCTTCTCCATCATATTGCCTCCAAAAAATAAATATTTGTAACAGAAGCATTTTAATATGATATGGATGGGTGGATTGTGCAATCTATCTTTGAATAATGCCTACTCTAATGGATTATGATATGATGATGATGATTCCAAAATCAAGCCCTAGTTTCCCTATTTGTATGGGAAGCAACAAGCTTCAATCCCGTTCACAAAAATTTATACCGCTTCATAACTAAAACATGATTAACATAAACATAAAAACATTGAGAGTTTGTTGGTGGAT
The DNA here is from genome assembly GCA_007258455.2 of Sequoia sempervirens. Taxonomy (NCBI): domain Eukaryota; kingdom Viridiplantae; phylum Streptophyta; class Pinopsida; order Cupressales; family Cupressaceae; genus Sequoia; species Sequoia sempervirens. The sequence continues at coordinate 362,092 of VDFB02376963.1, read as the reverse complement.
GCACCACAATCTATTAATCTCCAGCAAGCGCTTGTGATCACCAAAGACCTATTCAACGCTCATGCACCATGATCGTGTATCCAAAACCACCAAACTCCAATCCCTATTACTCCCTTTTCACTTCACCTATGCAATAAATAAGTTGACCTTTGACAAGTGCTCAATGTACCCACTCTTGGCATGAATGTATACATTATGTATAATATCCTTCATTGCATATTCCAATTCGAAAATTCTTCCAAGTTGTTCATGTTTTTTCTTGAGCACCTCATCTTCATCATTGATTGCATCAAGAATTCATAGAAAATAATGGGCTATCTCATCCTTCCATGTATTCTGATCTTTCAAATATATTTCCTCAAAGAAGTTGGGCAGGGCCATACTTAGTGGCTGACTAAAGTCACTTAACTCTTGTGTCAAGATGTTATGGAAATTTTCATGTGCTTTAATGAGCTCTTGATATTCTTGGAGCATAGTATTGTTATCTCCCTTCTTTGCTATGATGTGATACTCCACTTCCTTCATTGTCACACAATCTATTGTGTTCCAATAGTGTTGCATATGTTTTGTCATGAATATGCCAGACCTTTTCAACATGCTTATAAATATCTTTGAACCTCATGCAGACTATCTATGATTCCATTTCAAAGATGGTGGTCTTGAGCTTTCCTTTTAAGCTTTCTCATGTCTATGTTTCCAATAGGTGGTCTCTGGCATTGCTTCTAGCACCTTTATTTCATGCTTAACTAGTGGAGAGTAAATCCCTGAGGAAGAAGGAAGTCTATCTTTGTAACTAATTAGCTCTTATTTTAACCTTTCATTTTCTTCTATTAATCCCTTGTTATCCCTTACTATTTTTTGAATATGAGCCTTAGTGAACTTGGCCACATTTACATTCAAGTCAGCAATTTCCATAGGGTCTATCTCCCCTACTCTTTGCACCAAAAGATGTCCAAAATTTTTATCATGATCAACAAGGGAAGGCCTTTTGCCTGGTGAGTAAAGTGCCCACATCTACAAAGTAGTATTATCAGGGTTATATCCTGATCCAGTATAGATTTTATTACCAGCCTCATCTATCAATTGTAATTTTTTGTTCTTTCTCTTTACAAAGTTGTCAAACACAATGTTTGGACTGATATCCCACCCTGGAAGGAGTATAACCCTGACTTCTTGCAATAATGCTCTTCCTCTTTCAATGGTCATATTCTTCATCTCTTTATCAATCTCATGTTGAATATCTTTTAAGGTGTATGCTTCCTTTTTAGGGTCAATGTCTTTTAGCCTTTCCCTTACTACTTCTCCTTTATACTCATAGATGAAAGCCTTGAATTCATAAGTTTGAACAAATGTGTCATCTGCAATGAATTCCTGGCTGGAACAATGTATCACATCATCAGATAGCTCATTAGAAGCTTAAAAGGTAATCACATTCCTTTCTAGTGGTATTTCATACTAGGGAATAATAGGAATGTTGATCTATGTGACCTCTTCCCCCCCCCCATCACTATCATCTTCAACTGTGATTGGGGTTTCAACTGAGAAGCTTACCTCTAGAGTAGGTTGTGGTGACACATGGACCAGTGGTGTTATATTTTCTACTTGCCTCCTAGAACCAACACTTCTTCTCTTTTCAAATGATACCAGAGGTACATCCTTTGTTATTTCTTCTTCATGTAGAATTATTTGTTCAATTCTTTCCATAGGATCTTGAATTTCATGAAAGGATTCTACATAGGATGGGTTATTATTCATTCTCCATGCCTCAGCCATAACAATTCTATTATAGGCATTCATCCTCATTATCACTTGATTTTCCTCATAGTTCCTAATAACATCATTCACATGGAACTCATGCTCAAATCCTTTTCGTTTTTGTGAAATCTCGGCATCATAAATGAAGTGTTTAGGGTCAAATATTTATCTTTTGTTTCCCACCAACAAGCCATAATAATCTAGCTTGCTACCAAATAAATCATATCATGTATCAGTAACGATAGTAAAATAACCAAAACATAGAGTAGAAGGCAGAAAATTTTGCCTTCTATAGCTTTTTAGGTGCATGAAGGCTAAATAAGACAATTGTCTTACGATTTCAAGGTATGCAACCCTATATGGCACAATCTTAGGCAGTAAATATGATTTTGTCTCAAATCCATTTACTCTAATAATAGTACAATCTGCAAATGCATACCAATCCCCCCAATTGTGACTTATTTTTCCTTCAAAACACTTATCTTTTGGTCGAAGGAACCTTTGTATTTTTGGGGATAAATTATAATCACATTTGTGGCCAAGCAACCTGTATAAGGGTTTGACAAAATGTTCTTCAAAGTACAAGTAGTGGGATCTCCCACGTCTATTGTCCCACATAGATGTCCACATTTGCACCGACCTAGAATTCCCATCATTATCCAAATCTTTTATTCTCAATTCTTCTCCCCATATTCCCATCACTTGCCCCTCATACAGTATCATGTGCATAAGAAGTGAATAGTGTTTTAAGTTGATATCTTAACTATTGTTCTTGATAGCATTAAAAACATTATTGATGGCCTCAGATAGATATTATGCATAGTCATAGGGCCTAGCATCTAGGCTTTGGATGTCTGTAGCTAGAACCATGGGAGATATAGTCATGTTAGCAAGGGCATCAACTCCCAGTACTTGGCTAGCTGAGTAGTAAGTACATTGATAGTATTCCCCAAACAAATCTATAGGGAACGGGGAGATTTCATCACTAGAAAACCTCCTAGGTTGATTTCATGGACCTTTAGGCCTATGTAGAGGCAGCTTCCACCTCTTATAGCTCTCATCCATAGTGCAGTATTCTTCCAACAAATTTGTCATCTGCAATTTTATTTTTAGGGAGGTATCCAATTAGAAAACCATACACATATAATCCTATGTTATAATCATGAGCTGTGACCCATCATGTAAGTGAATTTCCATCATCTTTGGATTATAATTTTTAGCCAGTGCTTTAATTAGTTCTACCTTCACAAAAACAATGGGCATCACAAGCTTTCCCAGATTCAAGTTCCATGTGTTTGAAACTGGCCTATGTATGTACTTCTTCCTATAATGATATATGAATAAGTCATAACCCCTATTTGGAGTCCATACATCTCCCAAATTTTTGTGTTTGTCTTCTAGAGTTTCACATGATGGGTTTAATTGAGTTGTTGTTCTCGATTTTGGCCCAGACCTAGGACACTGGTCTATTAAGTCTTGGTTTAGTGGCCTAGTCTCTATTTTTATCCTTTTTTCCCTTGGTTTCTTTAGGGTTTTATCCATTTTAACCCTAATTATGTTGTACTTCAAGCTATCTTTTTAAAAAATGCATTCAGCTGAGCCAAGGTCACTTGAATGAATGCTGCAAATTCTGAGTTGCTCATCGTCGTCTGAATACCTAGCCATAATTCATAGTTATTTTGGATTTCTTAGAGGCTATTTTTATCAAAATTCAACATGCTCGAGCCAGCTCTAGTTCATAAATGGTGCTCGCACCACCCTTCTAATCAACTTGCACATTAATAGCAATTGTCTCTTCGATGACTTCATCAATCAAATCAATCTGGTGAACATTAATTCATATCTTTTCGAAGAGACTTTCATCATGATGCCTATTTCTCTCTTCGATGTATCCTTGACCATCTTTTGAAAAATGTCTAGGATACATTTAGATTTATCTCTTCAATGTTGCAAGGTCTCTTCGATATTTACATTTCAGGCTCTTCCCTTGTGGACCCCTTTTGTTGATGGGACTAGTGGATATTTCTTGTTGACAATCCTATGTCTCCTCGGCATACCCTTATCTCTCCCTTCAGCGGCATTACTTGTTAATGATATTTATGTGACTTTTTCATGTCGAGGAGATCCATGGTCACCTCTCTCTAATGTCTCTTAGTCTCATCGATAGTATGTGTTTACATTTGCACTAGAATGTTTGGGAGACTTTTGATAATGTCTACTCGATACTCCTGTGTCTCCTCAACATGTCATTGTTAAGATATCGATGAGACCTTGATCAATGTTTGTTCAATGTATCTATGTCTCACCAATATTTTTCTCCTTGAATTTTGAAGAGACTCCCTTACTTCTCTCCTCTATATACTGATGTCTCCTCGATACTGCCATTTGTCCACATTGATTTACCAATGATTTACCATTTATATTATGATAATCTCTCGATGTCTGAGAGATGTTTTTTTGTTTCCTAAATTTTGAATACTCCACATGATTTGTCAGTGAGACATGTTATATTTTCTCCTCGACATGTCCAAGTATCTTAGACATATCATTCTTTAGGCTAGTGAGAAGAAATCTGAATATGTCTCTTATACATTCGAAGGTCTCATCTATATTTCTCATTGGCCCTTCCTGCTTGCGTCGAAGAGACTATGGTGAGACTCTCTTTGATATGGAATTGTCTTGGAAACATGCCATTGTCTTGGAAACATGCCAGATAGGGAACTCACTTCAGTGTTATGATCAAAGGGGTGGATTTATTAATGTCAACCACTATGAAATGAATGGAGATGTAACATATGGTGAGTGTGGGAGGATGGGTGAAAATGGAAGTATACAAAAATAACCAAGGTGGATTTTTTGGCTACAATAGTGGCTCTAATTGGGGATGAATGAGCGTGAGGTCATTGCAAGGATCAAGAAATGATCTCTGGTAAGCAAACCATGAATGAATGCGATCAAATGGAGTGGGAATGAGATGGAAACCTAAAACTATTATGCATGGAAAATAATTTTTAAGAAGTATTTCAAGAATTGTAGATGCACTGGAAATTCTTGACCTTCTCCTAGACTGTTGTGCATGCAAAATTAGTTTAATAAAAGAAGTGCTTCAGGAATTGTCCATGCACTGGAAATTCCTGATCTTCTCCTGACATATTTTGTAGACAGTAGGATTCTTCACCTCCTTTTCCAGTAATGACAAAGGGTCATATCCAGAGAGCTTCAAACTTTCCATGCTTCCTTTTGTCTTAACACCTTGCATTCCATAATAGGACCATATCATTTTCTTCAAACTTTCTATCCTTCTCCCTTTTCTCAAATAAATGTTTCATCTATGATTGTATCTTTGTGTTTTTCTCTTGGGCCAAACTTCTGATCATTTCATCTAGTTCTTCCAATTATTCTATTATGTCCTTTATAGGTTCAGGGATGTCTAGGTCTTCTTGAAGTATTAATTTGTATGCAGGTAACAGCTTTTGCATAGGCATTCTAGCTTGTGCCCCATAAACAAGTTTAAAGGGTGATCTACCAATTGAATTCTTCACAGTGATTCTATTTTCCCATACTGCCATCCTCAATTTAGAATCACATGCTTTTTTGCTTTTTTCCAACATCCTCTTAATGATTTTGTAGTCCAGTCAATTTTGGCCCCTTTCTTTAACATTTTTGAGATAGGTTTGACAATTTCAGCAAAGTTTGATATGAACCTTCTTACAAAGTTTATTTGTCCAAAGAAAGACTGAATGGCCTTAATGGTATTAGGAATAGGGATCTTATCTATAGCTTCTACCCTCTCTGGATCAATTCTAACTCCTTCCTTGGACACTATGTGCCCCAATAACTTTCCCTCTACTATAGCAAAATTACATTTTTTAGGATTTAGGGAAATGCCATACTCTAGTGCTTTGACGAAGATCTTCTCAAGGTGTGCAACCTCTACTTTCTTGGAATATGTAGTGAGATCATCTTGGTATACCACCATTATCATGTTGATTAGATCAACAAAAGCAACATACATAGCTCGTTGGAATGTGGCACCAACATTTCTTAGCCCAAATGGCATCCTTACGTACACATATGTGCCCCAAGGGGTGGTAAATGTAGTCTTATATTGTTCTAATTCCTTCACCTTCACCTAGTTATACCCTGAAAATCCATCCATCATGGAAAATAGTTCACAACTTGTCACCCTCTGCAACATGGCCTCCATATTTGGGAGTGGGTAATTGTCTTTGAGGGAAGAGACATTCAAATTTCTAAAGCCTATACATAACATTATATCTCCATTCTTCTTTTTGATAGGCACCAAGTTAGAGACCCAAGTGGAATGCATGATAGGTTTGATGATACCTCCCTCCCTAATCTTGATAAGTTTCTCATGCATCTTGGTCTCTAAGGTCGAGTTTATTGGTCTCTGTTTTTGTCTAAAGGGTTTTGCATCAGGTTTAAGTGGAATTTCATGTTGGAAAAGATCTTCCTTGTATGTCTTAAGATCATAAGACCATGTGAAGACATGCTTATACTTCCTTAATAGTGCAATCAACATCTTCTTAATTGCGGGGCTTATCTTTTCCCAATGTATACCTTCTTTGGTGCCAATTCAGTGTCTAGGTTGATTTCTTCTATGTCTTCCCTTCTTATTGGTGTTTGTTTCATAACTGCTCAATCATTCCCATCAAACACCCTTTCCAATGCCACTAGTCCTTTAGGAATCTTGTTTTTCTTGAGTTGCACAACTTCCTGACCAAATACAGTTTGTTTACCATCTACTTCTTCCATGAATACATTAAAATCAATCTCTTGGGCCTCGTACTTATCAATGTAATGTAAGAACTTGATCAGATCAATGTCATCATTAAAAAAATTCCAATTGTAGATTTTACCAGGAATTGCTGGCCTAGTCTTAAGTTCAACTTGTGAAATAACTACTAAGGTGGCATCATCCCTTTTCAAAGCTACATTTTCCAAGAAATCAGCCATTAGGTTTTTAGATCTATCTATCCACTCAATGGAGAAAGTATCAAATAACTCAATAGTGTCCCATACAGCATTTCTATATTGCTTCAATCTTTTGTTCTTCATGGAATATTTTGATCTCACTTATGAAACAACTAACTCAGAATCCCCAAGGATTAGTTTAATTCCATGTTTAGTAGCCATGTTTAAACCTATTAGTGTAATTAATTAATTATTAAACTAGCATAATTTTACTTAGGTTTTTATTTAATTAATTAATTCCTAGGTTGCATCATTAGAATATCATAAATAATGGGGTCATTACCCTTTTCATGCTTGTAGGAGATAAGATTCCTTCTAGAAGATGAGTTGTCCTTCTAGAACTTATCTCAATCTTTTATCATTTCCTAGGTAGGGTTCACATGTTGTCACATGTTGTTAGATCATGACACATGGTAACATCATATTGCATCTTGCATGTCACTCATTCCTATATATTCAGGGCATTTATACATTTGTAATCATATATTCTAGAATCAATCAGATAATCTCCATTTGCATGCCCTTAGTTGCAACACTTTCTGCGTGGTTGAATTTATTCTTGGAAAGATCCTTTGAAGTGTGTGTAGCTTCATTGGATGATTCAACATCCATTATTTCAAGAAAACCTATCAACAGGACTTCATACTCTGCTTTATTATTTGTGCACTCAAATGTTAGCAGAAATGAATATTTGAATGTTGTGCCTTCAGGGGAAATGGAGACAATTCCTGCTCAATTCCCTTCTCTACTGTAGGCTCCATCAAAGTACATTCTCCATATTCCATGTTCATTCTTGGATACATCCCTGGAAATTGGATCTATGTTTAATAATTTGGGGTTTGAGTGTTCAATTCTAAAACTCCCTAAGTCCACATCACAGAAGCAATTCATTTGATTAGGATCAAAGAGTTTGATGACATGTTCAGACCTAGGCTCCCTATATAATTTGACTTCCTTCCCATTCACAGGAATTGTGGCATAGGACAATTCTAACTGAACATTCCCACCAACTATTGTTGTTCATTTCCTTGATAGTAACATCCCATAGTAAGGGGTAGTATCTACCACATTAATGTTTGTCATATATGTTGCCTCTAGATACAATGCCAGCTTCAATTCTACATTCCATATCACTCCTAATATAGGGACTGATCTATTATCCATGACATAACATTTCCCATATGTAGTATTCACCCATAAACCCGAATCTTTCATGACAGCCAGGGGCATGATGTTGATTGTTGTCCCTGAGTCAATCATACAATTCTTCACTAGCTTGTTGTTGATCACCAACGTAGTGTAAAATGGATCTACTTGGGAAGTATTATTTGTGAGTGTATCTCCCAAATATACTTATGGTGCCTTTTTAATTTCCCTTTCCACATCATTTACTTCTTTCTTCTGATCCTTTAGTTTCTGGGATGTGTTGGTGATCATTTTGAGGGTTGTATCTCTGAATTCCTCAATCTTCATCAACTCCATTAAAGGGACTGTCATTTTTGTCTAATCCAATGCTTGGGCCATGTCAAATGAAGGGGCAATGATCCCTTGTTCACCCTTCTCAATTTTAATAATTATTTTCCCTTCATTTTGGACTTTGTCATCTTTTAGTGTTTTCTCAAGTTCAATGTTTGTAGTCTCCTTTTGAACATCTTTCTGAGGTTTCTTTACTTCACCCTTCTTCTGATTAGATGGGACATTCTCCTTATTTATTTTTTTCTTTGATGAACATGATCATTGGTGTCCCTTGATCTCCATCTATGGGCTTCCTTCTCAAGTTGTATCTCCTCTCTTTTTCCTCAACTATAGTTTTCTCCACAATAGCCCTCTTTTCTTCCTATGTTGGAGTTCTCAGCTGAAATTGAGGTGTTGTATTGTATGCATATGCTGCTTCTTGTGGGTTTTCTTCTTGATCAGAAAACACCTCTTACTCCATATTCACATTGTACTTCTAACTATCAACATCATATTCATATCCTTCAGAAGAAGAAGAGTATTCTTCCTAATTTTGATAATACCTCCATCTTAGCATGTTTACAGTGTGACCATCCCTATCTTGCTCTTGTGACCACTCATCTTGACAAGCTTGAGCCACTGCACAATATTCAGGGCATGGGGTCTATGGCAAGGTGAACACCATTGTGTAGCATCTAGTGCATGTACTCCATTCTTTTCCAATTTGATCTTGCTACTGGCTTTCCATCCTTCCAAGTAGTATTGTATGGCATGTCATGTAGTCTTGGTCTTTCTTTTTTGTACTGATTCTCCTATCTATTCTGGGGATTGTTGGGGTTTTGTGGGATCCTAAAGCTGTCCCTTTTTCCAGTCATGTTTGCAGCCTTTCTATTATTTTCAATGGTTAATGCTTCCTTTTGTGCTTTGACAGTCAAACTTCTAGGGCACATATTCCTAAGTTCATACCCTGTTTTTGGATCAAAGGCCTTTAGATAAATACTCAAAGTTGTTGGATCAGTCAATTTGGATCCATGTGGTATTTTATTATAGAGCTTGGAGAACCTTTGATTGAAATCATAAACTGATTCATTATGGTGTTTTTGAATACTTATTAGTTCATGTAGAGCGAATTCAAGAGCACATTGATTTCCATATTGCTCTAAAAATTGATTCTGGAAGTCTGCTACAGAGGTGATTGAAGCATCGGGCAGGCTGCTAAACCAATTCCTTGCTTCTTCAATTAGGGACATCATGACCAATCTCGTATTCACATACTCATGTTCCATGCCTATGTCTTACACAAAGGAATTGAAGTTTTTGATATGTTCTTTAGTTGTTGTTACATTATTCCTTATGAATTTGGGGACAGTATTTTTCCAATTGCTATCAATTGGACATGGATATAGTTGGTATCCTGATAGATCAAATTGTCTACTTATACTTGTGGGGTTTTATGGATAAGGATTCTGAGGCGGTGGAATGGGGTAATACTGATATCCATGTTGAGGTTGTTGGTACACATTATGTTGAGGGTATTATTGGGGGACATGATGGTGTGGAATGTGTTGTTGTCTAGGTGGTGGAATGATATTGGTATTTTATGATACATGATGTTGCATAGGCTGATTTGATCTTCCAATTGTGTTATAGGGTGCTCTTGAAGAACTTGGACCACCTATATTTTGCGATGACCCTTGTATATTGGTATTGATTCCTTGTTTATGAGGTAGGATGTATTTGGGTGGTTTTGGTGCATTAACATCTAATTGGGACATTTGTTGATTAAGATCTAGACTCCTTTTTATTAGTTGTCTTTTTTTAAGTTCTTCTTCCTTCCATTATATGTATTCCTCTATTTCTTGAGTGGTCATCCCATCATAATTCTTAACAGGAAAAGAATGACTCGTAGAGGCATGCTGGGATTCTCCTTCTTGTTGTGATGAAGATATATGATCATAATCCCTTTGTATTTGATCCCTTTCTTCCTCCAATTGGGAAATAAATTCATCTATTTTTTGTGGATCAATGTTGAGGTGCACAGGATGATTATTGTTTTCTTGTCCTAGTGGAGTCTGGGGATCCCTGCATAGACTATCTTCATGATGTTCTAACTCATGCAATGGGCCAAAGTTGTTGTGCAATGTAGGTGGTTGTTCAAAGGCATTCTCTGGATCAATGAATGTTGTGTCTAATCTTTTAGATGCTACTTTGTTCTTGTTTATGTCAGACTTCAAGTAGGGGATCCATGTTTATTTGTCCACCTAACATTGTTCTACTTGGTACTCTCTTGATGCAAAGGTCTCCTACCATTTATGTTGGATGATATGGTGCATCTTTGGTGTCTATGGTCTATCCTTTCTTATTTGAAGTTCACTTTATCAGTCATAAAAAAAAATTAGAGTTGCCACCTACCTTTTCATGAGTAGGAAAGTTTAGGGTTTTGAGTGGGTTTATCCTTTTCCCAGAAAAGTCCCTAATCTATTATAATGCTTTTGAATGACTCTATGATGGATGGCCTGGGTTCAGAATTGGATTGATCCCTAGTCAATTCACCAATCTGTTAGGTCTCAAAAGTGTAGGTTTTAAGCCTTAAGAGGGTGCCAATCTCTTAATACACTTTTGGCCAACAAATGAGGCAAACAAGGTTGCTTACCTCCTACTCTTCAGGCTCCGCCAGACCTAGGCAGGTGTACATGATTAATAGGGCAGATTTAAATTTTGGATGTGGTTCCTAGATTGAGGAATCTACTCACTATGGCATGTGAAGGTGAAGTAGATGCAAAGCTTGATGGATAATTCCTACTAAAATTATTTGAAGAATCAAGAGTGTGAGTTTTATTTTGTATATAATATCCTAAATATGACCAGTTCCTATTCCTATTGGGTGAATGGAGTGAATGAGTGGATGGTGATTATGGAGACAGGTTTGTAGGATAAGTAAACCTATTATTCATCTTAACTCGAACTGTTAGGCACTTGAGATGTTTGCACCTTGTGCAAACATGCAAGTTTGTTTATTACAGTGCTCTTCTTTAATAATCCTAGTGATGTCCCCTCAAGTTACTATGAAAGCATGAAAGGATTGTTAATTCTTAAATTAATGGAAACCAATCAAAATAATTTCTTTAAAAGGATTTTAATCCTTGGTAGGAACCAATTAAAGTAAATTATTTGAAAGGATTTTTAATTCACATCAACCAGAAACCAATCAAAGCATCCACACAGTAATAGTAAATGTGTCCTCATAAATCTTGTAGACTTAAATAACTTCAAAATAACACTTTGGAGACAACAAAGTAATAGATAAGCATGAAAATTGACATGACAATTGAACACTAAAAATGGATTACGAATTATAAGTAGTCTTCTCCATAATATTGCCTCCAAAAAATAAACATTTGTAACATAAGCATTTTAATATGATATGGATGGGCGGATTGTGCAATCTATCTTCTGACTAATTCCTACTCTACGGGATTATGATATGTTGATGATGATTCCAAAATCGGGCCCTGGTTTCCCTATTTGTCCGGGAAGCAACAAGCTTTAGGCCCATTCACAAAAATTTATACCACTTCATAACTAAAACATGATTAACATAAACATAAAAACATTGAGTTTGTTGGTGGATGCACCACAGTCTGTTAATCTCCAACAAATGCATGTGATCACCAAAGACCTGTTCAAGCCTCATGCACCATGATCGTGTATCCAAAAGCACCAAACTCCAGTCCCTGTTACTCCCTTTTCACTTCGCCTATGCAATAAATAAGTTGACCTTTGACAAGTTCTCAATGTACCCACTCTTGGCATGAATGTATACATTATGTATAATATCCTTCATTGCATATTCCAGTTTGAAAATTCTTCCAAGCTATTCATGTGTTTTCTTGAGCACCTCATCTTCATCATTGATTGCATCAAGAACGCTTGGAAAATAATGGACTATCTCATCCTTCCATCTATCCTGATCTTTCAAAACTTTTTCATCAAAGACGTTGGGCAGTGCCATACTTAGTGGCTGACTAAAGTCACTTAACTCTTCTGTCAAGATGTTATGGAATTTTTCATGTCCTTCATGAGCTCTTGATATTCTTGTAGTATTGTTATATCCCTTCTTAGCTATGATGTGAGACTCCACTTCCTTCATTTTGTCACACAATTTGTTGTGTTCCAATAGTGTTGCATATGTTTTTTCATGAATATGCCAGACCTTTTCAGCATGCTTATACATATCTTCGAACCTCATACAGACTATCTTTGATGCCATTTCAAAGATAGTGGTCTTGAGCTATCCTTTTAATTCTTCTTGTTCCTTTTGAGCTTTCTCATGTCTACGTTTCCAATAGGTGGTCTATGGCATTGCTTCTAGCACATTTCTTTCATGCTCAACCAGTGGAGAGTAAAGCCCTGAGGAAGAAGGTAGTCTATCTCTATAACTGATCAACTCTTGTTTTAACCTTTCATTCTCTTTTATCAATCCCTTATTATCCCTTACCAGTTTTTGAATCTGAGCCTTAGTGAACTTGGCCTCATTTACATTCAAGTCAACAGTTTCCATAGGGTCTATCATCCCTACTCTTTGCACCAAAAAATGTCCAAAAATTTGATCATGATCAACAAGGGAAGGAATTTTTCCTGGTGGGTAAAGTGCCCACATCTGTAGAGTAGAATTATCAGGTTTATATCATGATCCAGTATAGATTTCATCACCAGCCTCATCTATCAATTGCAAGGTTTTTTTCTTTCTCTTCAGAAAGTAGTCAAACACAATGGCTGAATTGATATCTCACCCTGGAAGGAGCATAACCCCAACTTCTTGCAATAATGTTCTTCCCCTTTTAGTAGTCATATTCTTCATTTCTAGTACTATTTCATACTGGGGAATAACATGAATGTTGATCTGTGTGACCTCTTCCTCCCCCTCAATATCATCTTCAACCGTGATTGGGGTGTCAACTAAGAAGCTTACCTCTAGAGTAGGTTGTGGTGACAAATGGCCCAGTGGTGTTATATTTTTTGCTTGCCTCCTAGAACCAACACTTCTTCTCTTTTCAAATGCTACCAAAGGTACATCCTTTGTTATTTCTTCTTCATGCAGAATTAGTTGTTCAATTCTTTCCATAAGATCCTGAATTTCATGAAAGGCTTCTACATAGGATGGGTTATTATTCATTCTCCAAGCCTCAGCCATAACAAAAATTGTAGGCATTCATCCTCATTATCACTTGATTTTCCTCACAGTTCCTGATGACATCACCCACATGGAACTCATGCTCATATCCTTTCAATTTTTGAGAGATTTTGGCATCATAAATGAAGTGTCCAGGGTGAAATATTTATCTTTTTTTCCCACTGGAAAGCAATAATAATCTAGCTTGCTACCAACCAAATCATATCCTATATATATATCAGTCATGATAGTAAAATCACCAAAACATAGAGTAGAAGGCATAAAAGTTTTCCTTCCATAGCTTTTCAGGTGCATGAAGGCTAAATAAGACAATTGTCTTATCATTTCAAGGTATGCAACCCTATCTAGCACAGTCTTAGGTAGTAAATATGGTGTTGCATCAAATCCATATACTCTAATAACAATACAATCTGCAAATGCATACCAATACCCCCAATTATGACTTATTTTTTCTTCAGAACCCTTCTCTTTTGGTTGGAGGAACCTTTGTATTTCTAGGGATAAATTATAATCACATTTGTGGCCAAGCAACTTGTATAAGGGTTTGACAAAATGTTCTTCAAAGTACAAGTAGTGGGATCTCCCACATCTACTGTCCCACACGGATGTCCACATTTGCACTAGCCTAGAATTCCCATCACTATCCAAATCTTTTATTCTCAATTCTTCTCCCCATATTCCCATCACTTGCCCCTCATACAGTATCATGTGCATAAGAAGTGAATAGTGTTTGAAGCTAATAGCTTCACTATTGTTCTTGATAGCATTAAGAGCGTTATTGATGGCCTCAGATAGATATTCTAAATAGTCATAGGGCCTAACATCTTGGATTTAGATGTTTGCAGCCAGAACCATGGGAGCTATAGTCATGTTAGCAGGGGCATCAACTCCCAGTACTTGGTCAGCTGAGTAGTAGGCACATTGATAGTATTCTTCAAACAAATCTACAGGGAATGGGGGCCTTTCATCACTAGAAAACCTCCTAGGTTGATTTCTTGGACCTTTAGGCCTATGGAGAGGCAACTTCCATCTCTTATAGCTCATATCCATAGTGCAGTATTCTTCCAAAAAATCTCTCATCTGCAATTTTGTTTTCAGAGAGGTATCCAATTAGAAAACCATACAAATATAGTATCGTGTTATAATCATGAACTATGACCCATTGTCTAAGTGAATTTCCCTTGTCTTTGGATTATAATTTCTAGCCAGTGCTTTAATCAGTTCTACGTTCACAAAAACATTGGGCATCACAAGCTTTCCCAAATTCAAGTTCCATGGGTTTGAAATTGGCATGTGTTTATACTTCTTCCTATAATGATATATGAATAACTCATAACCCCTATGCAGAGTCCATACATCTCCCAAATTCTTGTGTTTGTCTTCCAAAGTTTCACATGATGGGTTTAATTGAGTTAGTCTTCTTGATTTTGGCCCAGACCCAGGACACTGTTCTATTAAGTCTTGGTTTAGTGGCCTAGTCTCTGTTTTTTGCCTTTTTTGCCTTGGTTTCTCTGGGGTTTTATCCATTTTAACCCTACTTATGATGTGCTTCAAGCTATCTTCTAAAAAAATACGTTCAACTAAGCCAAGATCATTTACTTGAATGAATGGTGCAAATTCTAAGTTGCTCGCCATCGTCCAATTCCATCCTCCGAATACCCGGCCACAATTCGCAGTGATAATTTAATTTCTTAGAGGTTGTATTTATCGAAACTCAACACACTCGAGCTAGCTCTGGTTCATAAATTGTGCTCGTGCCACCGTTCTAATCAACTTGCACATTAATAGCAGTTGTCTCTTCGATGATTTCATCAATCAAATCAATCTGGTGAACATTATTTCATATCTTGTCGAAGAGACTTTCATCATGATGCCTATTTCTCTCTTCAATGTATCCTTGACCATCTTTTGAAAAATGTCTATGAGACATTTAGATTTATCTCTTCGATGTTGCAAGGTCTCTTTGATATTTACATTTCAGGCTCTTCCCTTGTGGACCCCTTTTGTCAATGAGACTGGTGGATATTTCTTGTTGATAAGCCTATGTCTCCTCGACATACCCTTATCTCTCCCTTTGACGGTATTACTTGTTAATGATCTCTATGTGACTTTGTCATGTCGAGGAGACCCGTGGTCACCTCTCTCCGATGTCTCTTATTCTCATTGATAGTATATATTTACATGTGCACCAAAATGTTGGGTAGACTTTTGATAATGTCTACTCAATACTCCTATGTCTCCTCGACATGTCATTGTTAAGATGTCGATGAGACCTTAATCAATGTATGTTTGATGTCTCTATGTCTCACCAATATTTTTCTCCTTGAATGTCGAAGAGACTCCCTTCTCTCCTCGATACTGTCGTTTGACCATGCTGCTTTACCAGTGATTTACCATTTATTTTATGATAATCTCTCGATGTCTGAGAGATGTTTTTCTATTTCCTAAATGTTGAATACTCCACATGATTTTTCGGTGAGACATGTTAGATTTTCTCCTCGACATGTCCAAGTCTCTTAGACATATCGTTCTTTAGGCTGGCGAGAAGACATTTGAATATGTCTCTTAGACATTCAGAGGTCTCATCTATATTTTTTATCGGCCCTTCCTGCTCACGTTGAAGAGACTATGGTGAGACTCTCTTCGATATGGCATTGTCTCAGCGACATGCCATGTGCTGCTATGGGAACATTTCAGATAGGGAATTCACTTCAGTGTTATGATCAAAGGGCTATATTTATTAATGTCAGCCACTATGAAATGAATGGAGATGGAACATATAGTGAGTGTGGGAGGATGGGTGAAAATGGAAGTATGCAAAAATA
The DNA here is from genome assembly GCA_007258455.2 of Sequoia sempervirens. Lineage (NCBI taxonomy): Eukaryota > Viridiplantae > Streptophyta > Pinopsida > Cupressales > Cupressaceae > Sequoia > Sequoia sempervirens. Next base: position 345,868 of record VDFB02376963.1, on the reverse strand, counting down.
ACCAAGTTGGATTTTTTGGCTCCAACATGACCGAACCTTGAAATTGGATGAAATCAAAATGTTCCAGGTGAGAGAATTATTCTGATCTCTAATCCCACATGATTAGAAAATACGCTCATGAAACAAGGAAAAAGAAGCACAAGCAAAGCATGTGGACATTGCTGATCAAACGCCACAAAAAGATTTCATCTCATGGAAATTAGCAATTACAGAAATAAGCGCAAATGGATTTGAAGAGGGTTTTCAAAACTTTTAAGTGAATATAATGGGTAGATTTAAAGCAATTTCCATGCCCTCTGCCAACATCTTCATGACCTGCGCCGAGGTTAGAACTGTGAATCAAGGTTTAGACATCGATCCAAGCATAAGAATACAGGAGCTTTTTCAGACATTGTAATTGCGTCTACCTGATAAACGTCGTTGCTAACTGGGAAAGCATTGATTAGGGCACATGAATTGTTTTAACGGAATACCTCAACAGATTATTCTTTCATTGAATGCAATGGTGATCATGGGTAACACATGAAATGCATTTGGTAAAAGGGCAATATAAAATGGAATCTTTGGAACTGAGTTACAAACATCCATTGAAGCAAAAGATAAGAGAAATTTTGTGAGATGTTGTAGAGGCCCATGAATTATGAGCTACATGCAGCAATGAGATGGCATTTCATGGAGAGCGATGATTGTTGAACATGCCCAAAATGAATTCGTTGAGAACACCTCAGAAACTTTCAAACAAATGCAACTGCCCTGATGAACACGCATGCAAGGTGGAAGCATCAATGGGTTTGTTGAAAAGGAAAGAAATTTCATGCGATCTGCTAGTGTAAGCTGAACTCCACAAGTGAACATCCTCCATGTCGCAAGATGTGGATGCCAAGACAATGCACATGAAGTGTTTTACAAAATGCCTCAAAGAAACGTGGTCTTTGGAATGCATGATGAACTCAAAGACAATGTGCAGGCTCTTAGAAAAATGTTTAAAAGAGGTGTCATTTAATGTAATGATTTGTAGGGCAGTCGTTGACAGAGGCTTTTGGAGGGGGACTGAAGGCAGCGGATGTCTTTGTGACCTCCAAATTGTGGTGCACTACAAATGCCCCAAGAGGGTTAAGACCTCTGTTAAGTTTGAAATTTAAGGAGAGGATAAGAATTCCAAAAGGATCGGGCAAGGACAGGTTTTGAGGTAGTAAAGACTACATTGGAAGTGGGATATAGGCATTTGGATTGTGCTCATTTGTATGGAAATGAGGTTGAAGTAGGAAAGCATAGGCAAGGGCAATTGAAAGTTTTGAATATTAATGTAATGTGTGGAAGCATTGATATCCCTGAATTGTCTAAGCAAAATGCCCCAAATGATATTATCTCACGGGACCCAGTGATTGCATATTAACACAAAATGAGTTTGTCTCAAGAAATGAGAGCCTGGTGACATTGTATGGATATCCTCCAAAATGCAGAGGAGTGAAGACTTTGTCAGATGTTAAATTCATAATTGCTTTGGAAAATATGAATTAATTAATTCAATAAATGAATACTGAAATTCATCAATGAAAAATTAATTGATTCATGTGTTTTATTTGATTCTTGTGAATGAATGAATTAACTAGGCTCTTTTTTGTTTTACAGATACCCTCTGGATTTTATCAGATGCAGCAATCATGATTTTTGTAGACAAAATATGAATTAGTTAACTCAATAGAATAACAGTGAAATTCATCAATTTTGTGGAAATTAATTGATTTATATAGTTTAATGTATTAATCTTTACACATTGAATGAATTAACTAATTATCCTCTTTTGTGATTTGCAAGCATTTCCCAGGTTCAAAGATGGTGTCAAGATTGTAAATCTTGCGAGAAATGATTTTTAATGTTATTTTATTATAATGATTTAAAATGACATTAATTAAAAAAGGAATTTGATTATTATTTCAATCATGGAATTTAAAGTTGGCATTCATTTAATTGAAATAATTTGGAAATTTGGTTGATTTTCAAAATTAATTAAATGTTGTTAAGTTTATTAATTTTACAAATTAATTGATGCATTAATGTTTTATAGGTACTTTGCTGCAACGAAGATGATTTTCAAATCTGACATATGAAAGAGGGAAAGTTGTTGAAAAGATAATCAATTGGGAGTAAAATGAAGAGTTTTCGATCAAACTAAAAGTGAATTAAATGCTTCCTAGAGTAATTTCTGGAGAAGGATGTTGTTGCACATTGTGCAAAGGTGGAACTTAAAGTGGAACTAGAAATTGAAAATTATCGACTAAAGCTCACTGAAGTCAACCAAAGTCAAGCAAGAGTTGAAACAAAAAGTTTCTTGTGAGAAGTGATTGTATGCACACAAAAGGTTTCTTTTGTGTGTCTCATTTTGGAGGCAATTATGTAGTTAATGGGCTATAAATATTAAAAATTTGCTCATTTTTTAGGTGTTAGAAGATTAGGAAATAAGTTAGATATTTAGAAAAGCAAGTTAGTTGATTAGAGTTTTGCAGAAGGGTAGATGGTGGAGCTTTTTTGCATTGTTAGTTTAGCTAAGTTAATTTAAAGACATTGGTAGAGAGTGTTGTGAGAACTTGAGACCATTTTATAAGAGCCAAGACAGTTGTAGAGAGTGTTGTGAGAACTTGAGACCATTGTAGCAAGGTGTAGAGAGCTTTGCAAGCTTGAGAGAAAGAGAAGAGAAAATGAGAGCAAGAGAGAAAAGACCAAGAGAGATCTATAGAGTGCAATAGGAATGAAAATATAGACTTTAAAGAGAGAACAGGAGGGACAAGAAGGTTCCTGAGCTGTTACAAGGCATCCCGGTCCATTTCCACTAACCAAGATAGGTGACAAGTGGCAACATGCTCAAAAATGATCGTTTGAACGTTGAAATGTCATGGGATGCTAGCACGATGTGTGGACGTCAATATGGCGTTCTAGTGTCTAGAAAAAAAATCAATGACTTAACTATAAATCCTTTATTTCAACTTTATATATTCTATAGAGCAATATACTAAGAGCGAATATTGAGCTAGATGTGAAAAAAATCATCAAAAAAAAAACATTGCACAACTAAGAGGGAATATGGCACAGGAAGAAAAATAGAGATCTAACATAAAATAGTTACCATAAACAAGATACTAGTAATTTTTTATATTGCACAATAACAAGAAGGTGGCACACCAAGCCAATATAGCAAGCATAGGCATGACTTTGCACAACAATTTCAACTATAGCGCAGCACAAGTAAAATCAAGAGTTACACAATAGATGTTGGAAGAAACACTCATAGAGAACCAAACCAAACTAAGGGAGACGGGCCCATAGTGGAGAGGGCTCCAATAGTGGGGATAGAAGTAGTCCGCAGTGGGCTTCATAGTGGAGCATCTTAATATCCAATTGCAAAACACTTTTTATCCATAAAGTACACAAACTAACAAATCATGTGATGCCACATCGACACACCAATAAAACATGACTTAGTGCACCACTATCAATCTCACTCTTTTTTTAGCCTTTTTTAATACCTTAACAAAAAGCATGCTGATGTGGCATCATATTTGATGATATGTCCCTAAAATTAAATTTTTTAAGCAGGTGAGTTGCCAAATAAACAGCTCTACAAAATTGGGACTGATTTGAAATTCCATGTAGGATTTTGAGAAACACGAAGTTAGGGTGCTCCACTATAGGCCCCTCTCCCCTATGGCCTTATAGTGGCATAGGGCATGTAAACAATGATGGTTTTTGAGCAATCACCATGAGCTTTGAGAACTTGATCCTTTCAAAGAAACAGACATGTCTTTTCAATTTAATGGAGGATTCAACCTATTAATAAATGTACTATCTAATACATGATATGTTAAAAATCATAATATCATGCGGTTATATCGTATATGGCTCTTATAAAATGTACCATATCATTAGGTTATATTGTAGGGCATTTAAACATGCATTTTTTATAGTGTAGTTCATTAGAATATAAAATATATTTTGGTAATATGATTTTCATATATATTGTTGATTTTTTAATTATAAAGAATATAACTTTTAAAAATTAAGAGTGTGTATATATATATATATTGAGAATTTTTAAGTTAGTAAATTTTTACATCATCTAATAATTATATGGTTGGAAATAATTATAGATTTATTCATAATTTTATATTGAACAACTTAGAATAGAAAATAAATGGCCCATACAACCTCTAGATCAAAAGATAGACAAGAAGAAGCAACACACTTATGTGCATATTTTTAAAAATGCAAGACTTACACAAACTTTTCTATGTTGTTTGAAGAGTTAAAATATTTTCTATAACACTAACATAGATTATTTAATTCTATATAAAAGATAACTTCCATAAAATATCTTATTTTCTTTCATATTTTCTCATGTTATATCAAAATTGTGGACATGAATAGTGTTTTTTCAAAAATTTATATGGTATTTGATAAAATTATCTATAGAAATTGGACCTAAAATTTAGACAATTATTGAAGCCATTAGGGGTAATTTCATGAGTATGTTAAGAAAAAATGAATAATTTTCTCAAGTATCACATAAAAAAGTACCATTTCCTAAATTAGCTCTTATAAATTAATTTTAAAATAAAATAAAAAAAGGCACACCACATGTATTGCAAAAATGGCCTTGCATATGTGTTGGTTGAGCATAAAGATGTTTCTCATCAAGTTATACATATCTTCTAGTCTAACCTATAAAAATAATTAGTATATCGTAACCTCCTCTAATACAATGTCAAAAATTGGGATCTTAGGACACTAACCATTATAAACAAAGTATAAAATAAATAAAATGAGAATTATACAAGCATAGATTTTGGGGATTTAAACAAAGCATCCCTGAAGGACCATTATCATTGCCATCAATGGAACTAATCCTATAGATTGTGGCTAGATCGAAGATGTTCTCTCTACTTGATGGATTTTTGGCCTATAATCAAGTCAATTTCATGGATGAAGACCATCATAAGACAACGTTCACTACTAAGTGGGGAACATTTGCATATGCAAAAATACCTTTCCGCCTATCTAATGCAGGGGCCACTTTCTAGTG